>JAANSP010002397.1:0-12887 GCA_036850745.1 Homidia socia | reverse complement strand
CGAATTTCTTTCGTAACTTGAGGCTGTCTTTAAACAGGGGAGAAAAAGGGACAGAAAAGGATCTGACTGACTCCCATCCACGAAATACGTGGTTATTTGCTTTTCATTGCAGCAAGAACGCGGCTTCTCGGTCATTTTCTAGAGTAGATGCTCAGCTTCAGCTGCTAAAATTTAGTATCCCTGTGTTATTGGGTTACAAGAGACAGAATTGAGTAAGGTCGTAGAATTTTTTTTATGTTGACGCGAATCCATGAATATTTTTTACCACAAATAATAATATTTAATGAATGTAAGTGTATAAATGTCGTAAAATGGTCATGATATGCAATATTTTTTCTAAAGATCATTAAAAAGTTAATTGTTTCTTTGATAATAATATGCAGTGCAGTATATTTTTGTAATTGCCACAATAACATGAAAAATTACTTTTTTACCGATCTTGGCAAAAGAGACTAAATGTAACCGCAAATATCCAGTAACCAGTGTTAGATCGCTGATTAGAGACAGTGGAGGATTTGTATTCCTGAGTGGTAATACAATACCACAAGGGTTTTGGAGCGCAAATGTAAATATGTTCATGCATATAGTTCTTAAATCATAATGAATAATCAGGAAACGACATCGCTGATTAGAGACAGTGGAGGATTTGTATTCCTGAGTGGTAATACAATACCACAAGGGTTTTGGAGCGCAAATGTAAATATGTTCATGCATATAGTTCTTAAATCATAATGAATGACTAAATAATCAGGAAACGACAATGCACTCCTGGTATGTTCGCACTAATTTTTTTTATCTCGAAGCAATTAGGAATGAACGAACGCTTTGTTGATATGCATTCTTCTGTGCATGATAATTTAGACAGAGAAAGAGAGGGAGAGATGTNGTATGTTCGCACTATTTTTTTTATCTCGAAGCAATTAGGAATGAACGAACGCTTTGTTGATATGCATTCTTCTGTGCATGATAATTTAGACAGAGAAAGAGAGGGAGAGATGTGGATGATGACTCAAGGTTTTTTTGCTTTAGTTTACAATAACAATCACTCATTCAAAAATGTTTACTAGGCCACACACAACCAATATTAATAGGCAATTGCATTTGAATTAACTTTTTGCGTTATCTCTCATCATAAATTCAAGCTATAGACATTATGACTCTCAAATGTTAATCTTATATATTGCACATTATATTTACAGTTTATAAGATTAAATTTCTCTATGCACGTATACAAAGCATGTATGCATAAGTGCCAACCCAAGCATTATTGAAAAATTGAGGAAAATTCATACAAAAGTTAAACATTTCTTCAGAAGACTCATTCGTTTTATTTTGTGCTGTAAAGCAAAAATGGGATGATTATTTTACAACTAGTTGCAGTAACAGCAGACTGCTTGATGCTTTGAAAATGTATACACAGGAAAGGGCAGCGCAATTTATGTAAACATCCATGATCTTGGAACTGCATGTCAATGAGTCTATTCAGTCTATGCATTTGTTTTAAACTTACAAACCAGACATACTTTTGACATAATGTCATGTCATTTAATTACTAATCATCACATCACTAATTCATCACATACATCAGCAGCAAAACTCATGTTGGTACTTTTCATTTGAATAGCATATTAGATGCTATACTTATAAAATGACTATGGCTGTATAACTCTAACTATTATGATATATACATGATTATAAATTATCAAACTGCAATCTTCCATTAAACCAGAACAAGAGTGTTGGCGCGGCAGGATTTTGTTTTGAATGAATGAACTCTGTATGAATGTAGATAAGAGTGGTGTTCTTTTACCATGCCACAGGAAATGCACGTTGTTCAATGTCTCTTTTAAATTTATTATATTTTCCGTGCACGTATATGTTATTCAAAATCTGACAATTTAGATTTCATTCAATGAAAAAGCATTTTATATCATCTATCATAATATTGTTTTTACCTCCAAAATAATATTTACTTTTTTCTATGCACCGTCAAATTTCAATGAGGGTAATGTTGAATGAAAGCATTAATTAAATTAATTGTTTTTAAGTAAATGGATGGAAGGTGTGTTCCGATTACAAAAACTCACTAAACAAACAGTCCGCAAACTTACGATTATATTAGTGGTATTCTGTGTTTAAAAAAATGTAAGATTCAATTCAGTTAACACTGCTGTATAGTTTTCAGTCATCCAAAAGCTTAAAGTTTATGCGCTGAGCCATTGAAAACTAATATGATTGCGCTTAAACACTATGTAGTCGTCTTTTTGTCTTTTTAAGTTAATCGAAATATTTATTACATTGTAATTTATGTTTGCTATCAAATGAAATATTTTTTGTGAAGCTCATCAAATTATGCATTAAATTATGCGGAAAATGTCGAAGAAAACAACTTTATGAAGTTAAGTTAAACTTAAAAATTATTAGAGCACCGTAGCAGCAGCAACAAAAAAGGTAAAGAATATTAAAAGATTGAAGTAAATGTTTTCTGCTAGTATAGTCATGGCGTCAACTTATTTAAAGTGTCCTTTTTTCAAAATATTTCCATATACCTTAATTCGGCCTAGCCTGCCCATTTTGCTAATTACAGTAATTAAGTTAATATAGTTGAAATGCGCATCTATTGATCTTTGATTACCTATGTGTAGTAAACTGCGCAGTACTTTCATTGCATAAATTTTTGTGCATCTATGAATTTTTAATATTTTAAAATATTTTTAAAGTAAAGAAAATTATTGTTTGATTAATTGTGTAGTGTATCGCTTCTAGGTATGTATGTTCTGGGAAAATTGCACTTATCAAAATGCAAATACCAGAAGAACCTTAAGATTTTGGTGGTAGTTGTTTGGTAGAAGTTTAGTTTGCTGCGTCTACATTTTCTAGTTTCCTGGCCATAACCAGCCATCCACTTTTTTAATCAAGTTTGCTTGGGTACATTTGAAAACGAAATAATATGCATCCTATTCACATTTTTTTGGCTTACCTTGACTGAAAGTATACCAAAAATGCATTCCAACACAGTATAACGCATTGTTTTTGTGTGGGTATGTTTTCATCAATGGCAATTAATTGATTGGCTGTTTTTGTGGGCACTGCCTCTTTCAAAGTGCCACACCACCACCACAATTGTTGCGTCTTACTTTTTTGAATAAATCGACAGCAACAGCAGCGTTTATCATCATCACACATCAAATTAAGAAGGTTTTATGACAGCTTCTTTGGCGACGCACTGCCCATCAGACAGACACAAAGATTCTGCGCAGTAGCTTCTCGTCAGTTTCGATCCCTAATTGCATTTGATTATATAGATTAGCATGGCTGAAAATTCAAACGATTTGAACTAATTATACGTTTTACGTCCTGAATGCGATGATGATGAGCAGGAGTCTTCAAAAAAAAGAATCAAACAACAAATAATAACAAGTTGCTGTCAGGTTCTCTGTGTATACACTTGGTATATTGTTACTTTTGTTGTTTAAAACAAAAAAAGGATTGTACCAACAACTATCACCACCATGACTATCAATAATATTGGCTAAGAAGTTTTAAATGCGCACATGTATGTATATACATATTAAACGTAATAATAACATGGCATTAAAGCAGATTTGTATACCACCACCACGACTATCAATAATATTGGCTAAGAAGTTTTAAATGCGCACATGTATGTATATACATATTAAACGTAATAATAACATGGCATTAAAGCAGATTTGTAAATAATAAAAAAATCTCGCTGACTTTATTAGATTCATTTTAGATATTAGATAATGCATGACAGAGTAGGTTGTTGTAGGTGAACAAAGCTTTGTGTAAGTAGCTAGCGGAATGCATCGAGATGATTTTTTATAGAAGAAAGTGGAATACATTGCGATTTAAGGTATTTGTGATTTTTATTGAGAATTTAAAAATTATTGGGGTTCATTGACATTTGAGATGAACATTTGTGAGTACTTTGAGAATTTTGGATTGAACTTGCCGTTACCGGGCGGGCGGAACACTGGTCGGGTAGCCCTTTTTTCTGACGGACAGACAGTTGGTTACTTTATAATTTAGAGATGCTGCTTTCGATATTTATTTAATAACCATGGAAATGTGATGTAGGTAGTAGTAGTAATCGACTTTACAAAATCATTTTTTTTCAACCCGTTTTTACTTTATAATTTAGAGATGCTGCTTTCGATATTTATTTAATAACCATGGAAATGTGATGTAGGTAGTAGTAGTAATCGACTTTACAAAATCATTTTTTTCAACCTGTTTAATAAGCTGGTATACAAGAATAATGGAATGCATGGTTCATGAATAATTGCATTAAGAGTCAGCATTATAATTTTCACCTTTTGCAGACCTTTTTTCGTCTTTCAATCGACTGGTTGTAACAACAATATCAACAAATGATTGCCAATTATTATCTGTAGAGGAGGAAGCCTTGAGAAGGTCATTAGTCAATAATATTTGCACTTTGCAAACTGACTGCAGGCAAACATACAACAGCTTGCAATCATCAGAATGCAAAATTCAATTACCCAGTTGCTTCTCTAAAAAATATTATATTTTATTGCATTAGGTAGGGTACTGAAATTGCGCATTGGTTATAAACAAAAAATATCTTAATTTTTTGGCTCTTTAATTTTCCTCCAATCATTCAACGTTGCGTTATATGATAAGCTCATCAGCAGAAAGAGAACAAAAGAATGATATCTCTAAGCCTTTTTAATTGCTTCATTTTTTCAGGAAAGGTCTACTTCTTCGCCAAGTAGCATCTGGACCCCACATTTTGCAACTCATTTACAAACTTGGAGAAGGCCGGGCATCAAGGAAAGAAGTGATGAAGCTCTTGGAATGTGAAATGATGAACGATTGGGGCAGCGCGGATCAATTTAGAAATCATTTTCGTGAGGATCTCAAAAAAGCTGGCACAAATTTGCCAGTGCCCCCTAATCATTTGGATTTTATGAAAACGGACAACTTCACTATGAATAATTTAGAAGAGGATTTCTCCTTGGAACAATTAGAAATGGCGGAGAGTGATGCGTTTGACTTGGAGCAAGGGTAAAAATACTCATCTTTCCAAACTATGTATTCATTCATTCATTAGTATTATTTTGTTAGTATGAGAATTATGAAATTTTTTAATACGGATAGTGTTAAGTTTTAACATGTTTATTTTTAATTTTTAGAGTGGAACAGTTTCAAAATGTCACTGTGAGAATTCTCCGCAATGACGAGGTAATCGGGGATATTCAGCATTCCTTTGACATGATTGCCCATCAGAGACAGTGCAGAAGACTTCACAGAAAACAGAAAAAGATGGCAAAAAATGCTAAACTTGGCAATCCCGGAGAAGATATTGACTCTGCAGAAGAAGAACAAGTTAGAGAAAAATCCTCCAGGTAAATGCCTACATATCTTAAAATATTTCCCTATCATAGTTTTCAAAAATTCCTTCACTCATTTATAAAGAACAATGCAAAAAAACATACACACTTGACGTACATACGTATTGACGTACGAGATGAGAATTATATTGCACTGCATGAAATTTTCATCGAACGACTGTTGTACCTACTCGCGTCGTCTTGTCACTTTTTACACGCAGACAATGTTTAAGTAAAATAGGTATGTACAATGCAATGATATATCATAGACAACTGGCTATCATGCGAAAGAAAACTGACCACCGCATGGACAGCTATTTTTAATGCTCCCTTCGTCAGCAAATTCTTAATCCAAATGAATACAGACTTGCAAAGCACTTTTATAACAGGAATGCTGCTGACATGTTCACATTTTCTTTACGACAAAGTTGGTAGGGGTACAGTGTACCCGGTACACATCTCGTATGACTAGATTATATATTCTTTAAAAATATTTATGCTGCTGGGACGTACCACAAAATATTCCTATAAATAACCTTCAACCAAAAGGGATGTTGAGAAATCTGAAATTTGACGTTCTATAGGAGGAAAACGATAACAGGGGGGAATGCTAATCTTATTGTTTATTATGATGATTTATAGGAGAGTTCGTAGGGAAGCTTTCCGAGTAGGAATTATGCCTGGGACTCTGTGGTGTGGAGACGGATCTCTTGCGGATAGATATGAGGATATGGGTGCTCACGTAGGAACAGATCGTTGCTGCCGAGAACATGATGGTTGTCCCTTTATCATTCATGGAATGACCTCCAATTATGGCGTATTCAACTACAGAATGCACACCGTCAGTCACTGCACTCACGTAGGAACAGATCGTTGCTGCCGAGAACATGATGGTTGTCCCTTTATCATTCATGGAATGACCTCCAATTATGGCGTATTCAACTACAGAATGCACACTGTCAGTCACTGCACGTGTGATGAAAGGTATGTACAGTTTTACGACAATTATTCCACCAACTTTTCCTTTCCATTGCTTTGCTGACGAAAGGCGCATAATATTTTGAAAAATAAAATAGGTCAACAGAACACACTAATGTTATAGGAGCGGTGTTACGTATCAAATATCAACAGAATAAGCATTTACGTTTTTCAGCCTTCTTCTGTTATTTCCGTCCTACCTCTAAAAACGTGTCCCCTCCTCAGCAGTGAGGTAGGGAACATATCAAACAAACGCAAAAAAAGTATTTGTGTCACTTGATTTGTTCAATGTAATGATGATATGGAGCACAGTTTATTTGTTCGGTTAACATTTATGATGAGAAGAAGATAAGATTACAAGTAAATTGGAACGCCGTGTTTGCGTTAGAAACGGGAAAATCTGGTAATTCACTTACCAGCTTTATTAAGTTGCTACACAAATAGAATCATATATTTTTTCCATGCTTGAATTTATACTTGATTCCGTTTGTGGCTTCCTTTAAGTTACTTTACGATAAACATGTTTACATGCGTACTGTACACACCTCGGAGGGAAATATATATGAAACTGATTGCTGGAACTTGGAAAAAGTATAAAAACATTTCTTTCATAAAGAGCTTCAAGCGACAATGTCCTTTCACGATGCGCCGTTTACCGTGACTTTAGGGCATTACCTCTTGAAAACTTAAACCTTTATTGACTTTTCCTAGTGTAATGCATACCTTTTTCATCGTTTCACCTTTGATGCTTCCCGACTGGTTTAACAAAAAAATATGTGTGCTCTGATTTCTACTTGTGAGAAATATGCTCAAATAGTACCTAAAGTTTCTACGAAATCCTCCACAAGGCCCTGTTCTTGTAAATAAATATTACTTTGTTGACAGAGAATCTTTTTACAATCTAGGAAACTTTGAGTAATTTATAGCCGTTTTTATTTGTTTCAGGTAGGTTTCCCACTTTTTCTTCAATTGATTTGACACATTTAGCAACGAGCACTATGAAAAAAGTACATTATAATATTTTTTAAGCATTCGGATCATGGTAGTGGCAATAAAAAAAGATGAGATGGGTACAAAAAAACGTAACAATAGTATTGTGGCCATGGACACCTTATCTAACAGCAGTTTTAGATATTATATAATTGTTATTTTGTATTCACATTTCACATTGGGCTCGGAGTTAGTTCACAAGAAAATATTTAGAGCAGGATAAACCTACACATTTATCGAGAAATGCACACACTCCTTGAAACAAGAGCATGTTGCGTGTCAACAGAAAGCAATAAAGATTTTAAATACGAGCATGAGCCACACATCACAGTTTTGCTTGTAATGCAAACAATCTGACATAAGAATATACCTATGTCCCTATGTAAATGTCAACCCATAGAATGTGAAAACATGATGATTAGGTATTCGTCATAGGCTCTCACAGCGCCCCATTTTTTCCCTAAAGCAAAAAAATAAACAAAAAAAGTTCTGAAATCACCTAATAGACTAACTCCGACAAAATATCTTTATGGATTATGTATATGATTAGTATTTTTGATATAATGAAATATTATCATTATCGTTATGAAAAGTTAACCTCCCTTTGGCACAAAAAAATATACATCATTAGTGTTTTGTCCAATTTTCTTAATTTGTGCTGCGGGTTTTTTCATAAGAGAATGCTCGTTTCCGTTGAGTTGAGAAATCAATCGATTTGCGTGGTTTTTTTATTTGTAACATTGCTACAGATGCCACAGAAAACCATTGATAAGGAGAACAGTTGTAAAATTCTATACTTTTGGTTTCATTGTATGACGGAGAGAGACATGGGTAATTACGCACACTCCATTGAATTCTCCTTTCCATTCTTTCCATTGTTGGTAGACTTTCATCTTTTGTAATGCTGAACAATGGGTTCATTAATGTAGCAAGTATAGGACTGGATATTGTGGCAGGATATAACAACTGACCATAATAATAGTGCCCATGGCAAATCATTCAGCGAATATTACTATTATTATGCAACCGACCTAAAAGGCTGAACTGTTTTAAGGCATCAGCATCAGCAGCTACATTTCTAAATATAAGTTGTATCACAGTTATTTCGATCTCCGTTCAACTTTTGACTTTATTTACAGAAAAAAATTACATTATTGTTCCGTAAAGGATTCAAATAATTTTTGCTTTTTCAGAAAATGTTTTTTTTGTCTTCTTTGTCCAGTAGATTTTTTTATGCTCGGGAAGGAACTATCAAATGGGTACTTTACAGCATTTTAGTTGACACTTTGACATATGCATTCTTTCTTGATACACTTTGATAATCTTATCAGCGAAGATGTAAATCGATATTTGGTCTTGTCATCCATGTCAACAGTCACAAACGTTTCATAGATCAAGCTTGCCAATGCAGTTTATGTGACAAGATGGTTGAGTAAGTATCGGTAACGTGTGTACATTCTGACTCTGACAAGCATGACGATGATGATGATGATGACGACGACGACAACTATCAAGGAACTGATCATAATCGCTGTACGTCCCTCTTCTGCCCTTTTATCAGTTTTTTTCTCCCTTTCCATCCAAATAAAATTCTCTCCCTTTCTCGGAAAATAAATACGTCCTACTATTACTAGCACCACCACCAACACCACTGACAGACAATATTTATATCACACGTAATACATTCCTGTGAAGCACACATCCTTCTCATAAAATATACGATACAAAACAGCTCGACACATCCATCCCCTTTATTTCCCTCTTGCTCCTTCTACTTTTTCTCGTCTCTTTACAACTTTCTGCGTATTCGACTGAAAGAACTGAACGGAAGAAATCAGAAAGTTAAAGTCAGGACGACGACAACAACTACGATGAAATGGAATGGAAGAACAAGATGATGATGATCATCATCATCACGGTTTTGTTGGTTGGTCTCCATTGCTGTTGTTTCCAAAAAATGGAGTATTTCAGTTGATCATCGCGACAAGCGTGTCCCTTCTGTATTTTGTTCTCCTTGTTGATGATGATTAGGTTGTGCCACCCATCCAACTTGCCAGTTTCCCACTACTACGTTACTTCTTTTTTTTATTTCTGCTTCTTCCAAGTCTCTGATTGCAACACGAGTAATGGCAGTAGCAGGCAGTGGTACATGTGTAACATAACTTGTGATGTAATTTTATTTCTTTTACTTCTCCACTAACTACACGAAACAAAAAAATGGAAAGATCTCGACTTGCTACTGCTGCAGCTTCTTCGCAACAACTTTGCCTGTAGTTGTAATCATGGAAAAAATGAAGTCTAGAGAAAGAAGGAAAAGAATGAGAAAAGTAGTCGTAGGAAAAGAAGAAGGGGCACCACCGGAAGAAATCCAATTATTGGTGTCTCTCTCTCTCCTTCGTTCCCTGCGTGTCCTTTCCCTTTTCATAGAAAAAAGTGTCGAGAAAGTCTCTGCTCTCTGCTATTAGTGGTGCTTTCTGAATCTCATATGTACATATATTACAGTTGTATTCATAGCAGGGGTGGTGGTGGAAGGTCTTTCAACTTGTTTCGAAAAAGTAGTGGAAGAAAACATAACTAATGGATTTTATCATGGTAGCTTGCATCACCGTCATTATTACTATCATCATCATCTTCTTCTCCCATCATTATTATCATCATCATCATCATCAGTAGAAGTAGCAGCAGCAACCTGACTTTTTTCCTTTTTCATTTCTATTTTCTCCTGACTTTTCTCTCATTCTACTCATCTAGAAACAAGATGATTCTCGTTTTCTCCTTTGCCACTTTTTTTATCATCTTGTTCTCTCACAAAATTTTTCCTTTTTCATTTCTATTTTCTCCTGACTTTTCTCTCATTCTACTCATCTAGAAACAAGATGATTCTCGTTTTCTCCTTTGTCACTTTTTTATCATCTTGTTCTCTCACAAAATGTTCTTGTTGCCTTTGGCAAGTGATATTGCACTGCTGCCAACCTATACGACCACCTCCAGTAGTAAACTATCATTCCAACTCACACAACAGCAGCCAGTTAACTAACAGCGTCATATAGGAAACTTACATACGTACACCTTTATGTAAGTGCATCCATTGTTGCGTAATAGCGTTGCTAATTCGAAAGAAGAGAAAGTTATAATATGCCATGCCATCTCCACAACAGTATGCTGCTCCTTTTCACTATGCCTAGCTGAAAAGTTTTTCTCGCTACGATTACTTCTACAAGGAGCTTGATGGAATAGATAGCTGTCGGAAGTAGAATTAGTTTTGAAAAGTAAAATACACGGTGGCTTGCTAACTTTTTACGCATCCTTATTTTCATTAGAAAGAAATTGAGAAATGGAAAGAAAAACAAAAACGTACAACGAGTTTTCTAATTGTAAATGAGGTTGCTACTATTAAACGTATTATTAGGGGTTTTTTCAAAGGTACATTAAAACGTACCACCCAACTTTGCGTTAATTTTGACACCATTGTTTTGGACAATTGACACTCTAAAATGACAAGGCAATTAAACGACTTTGTCCAAAATTTTGAGAATGAAAACATGCAGTTGGAAGTTATCTTGGAGAATTTTATCGTTAATGTTTTTCCATAAAAAATTTTGAACGTTTCTTTCTTGCCTACATTTTGCTTGTTAAATCAAATTTATAATATTAAGTATGCTTAAAAAATTTTCACTAATCTTTTGTTATGATGATTTACTATTTATTTACTCAACAGATTCCGATCGTGCTTAAAGCAGACGAACACAGGCTCATCCAACTTTGTGGGCAAACTGTTTTTCAACGTTGTCCAAACCAAGTGTTTTGTGCTGAAGCCAGAAAGAACGTGTTCCAAGAGAAGTTGGTGGGGCAAGTGTCTCAAGTACGAGTTTAAGAAGCAGGCTCACTTACGAGATCCTATACCATACTAATCACTCTTATTATAATTTTTTATTATTTCTATTTAAATAAGTAGTTACTATCAAATTTATTTAGAATTGTGTGAAACCCCTTGTCATGTTACACCTTATTATGTGCATTATGTTACATCATACTTATTCTACGGACTATTTTTATGTAAATTCTTTGTAATTTTTTTTTATGTATGTAATAACTCGTTCACAAAATATATGACAAGCACCTTTCAAAATTATCATCATCATCACTAATGCGTGTACTCAGGTGCTCATCTTTGCCAACGGTTTTAACTCAATAGTATTTTACTCCTCCGGTGGTATTGTGAATTAACCAAAATGCTGTTCTTAAGATAAGTTGTTAAGCCAAAAACATATTTTATCGGTAAAGTGTATAAATAATGTACTATGCAAAGGAAAAAAAACCGTTGTTCATGATCTGCAAAATTAATATATGTATAAATAAATGTTAATTATGTTAACTGTTAGATACTTTAGTATCGTCCGTTTCTCGACATAAATCATAACAAAGGCGACATGCGATAATATATTTTTAACGTCATAATCAAAGTCATTTATGATTGATTGATGACTATGGTTAATTAGTTACTAAAACATTTTGCTGCATGCATTCTGTGTGCTTTAACTCTTTTTTGTTAATTAAAGCAGAAATTTTCAATTATTTATTTATTGTTTTTTAAGAATCAATTAATGTAGCATTGTATGTACCAACTTAAGTGAATCAAAAGTGATTAATGAATGGTGTTGTTTGAAAGGAAGCAAAAGTGTAAGAGTTTATCTTGTTTTCATTTCTTGTGACGCAACTGTTTAACTAAATAAATAATGCAGATCCACCAATAAATTTATATTCTAAACTTTTCACCTTTCGATTGAATTCTTTGAAGAATTTATCCAATGCATGTGTACTTACAGTTACTTTTCAAAATAATATTTAAATGTTATCAACTTACCCTTCCCAGTCATCAGTTTTAAACCAATTGGTTTATTGCCAATTGAAATAGGTGTATTCCTAGAGCTATTTAAACTTAAGATGTATAATCAATCAGCGCGACTAGATTATTTAAGCAAACAAAGAATACAATACATACTTAATGAGATGATAATAATAAGCAGAAGATATGCAATACTATTAATTTCAATTCATGTCATCATCATCGTCACGTCACATTTTATTTTGTTATATGCAGAAATGATCTTACATTGTAGTGGCATGGTTGTCATCAGTATCTTAAAAAATGATTTTTCGCCCGAATGAAACCATGCCATGTTGTGTTTTTAGTGATAAGTCGAATTAAAAATTTATCAACGACATAATATGTAATATGTATTAATTTTTGTTGCTTTCTCCTAATTTATTTTTGTAACAAGATATGCTAGAGTGGTGGTGAGGTGGTATGTGGGTGCACATGTCATGGTAGGTAGGGCACACACACATCGAGAATGATCAAGAAAACCGGTGTTTGAAGCCTTCAAGTCTATAAGGTTAGCAGTATGATGGAAAAAATAGAACTTGATTTTGATTTTGGAATTGATTTGAAAAAATGAGAAAAAATGTTTACATTGAAAAGGTATTGTATTAGTATTAATTGACGATTCAGACGAAATTCCCATTATTGGGCACATG
>JAANSP010002395.1:0-12891 GCA_036850745.1 Homidia socia | reverse complement strand
TTTTAATATTAAGTCAATTGTAAATATTTATAGTCAGTCAAAATGGACATCAAGTTTACTTTACTAGTGCTCATTATTGTTACGCCGACAACCGTGGTTTTTTCCTACACTGTCATCCCAATCAGCAGCAGAGGAGATTTTATTGATCTGGAAAATGAACCACGTGATGAAGATGGTTCAAAGAAAAAAGAACCACAGGAAAAGCTTGTCAAGCTGCCTTGTGAGGACGAAAATGGTGAAATGATGGAAGTGGACTGTATGGCCTTGTTACAGAAAATTTTGGACGCTCGTGATAACCCAGAATTGTTTGACTCGCTGAATGAGTGGCTGGATCATTACATGGATGGAAATAAAGTGATCAGAACAAGGGCTGCAATTGAGGGAATCAAAGAGTGGGCTGTGACAGAAGTTAAATTGGGAAAGAGTGTGCACTAGTGCGATACAATAAGAATAATGGATCACTTTATTGAAAAATTTAATTAAAAAATAATTTGCATTAACAAGCCAATATAAGAATAAAAGTTAAAATCGAAAAAATGTGATAATGGCAATAAATTTTCATTTTAAATCCACTCTAAATCATAATCGTATAAAATTTCTATTACTTTACATGTACTAAAAAATGAAAATGCTGCATACCATGCTGGCTGGGAATAAAAATAATAATTAATGTGATCGGTGGTGCTTATCTCCTCTCTTTCACATAGTTAAGCAACCAACCAAAAACTGGGATGAAAGTGAAGCGTATTTTTAAAGAAATGAAATGAATGTGAGAAAAAGGTAGCAAAATGAGCAAGCACAGGTTGAATAAGAGCAGCATAAATAATGTTATACGAAACAGGTTTTAAAAAACTGCAAGGTAAATACTTAGTGAAATGCGATAAGTAAGTCTGCAGCATTTTTCATCCCCATAAAAACTAAAAACATAGACAGTGCGATACAGTAAAACCAGAGCTACATGTATTTTTTACCATGTATATTTTAGAACCGTGGTCACCATTCGTTTTAATTTCAAGACAGTGGCAACAATTTAAGTCGGGAAATCCGATGGATAATGAAATGAATCAAAAAGTGGAACGACTACAAAACCTATTATTTTGCTCCGCCAACACCAGACTTCAAACGGCAAAATGTCAGTAAAGTAAAAAATAACAATTTTTGAATATTTTGGGTATCCAGCAAATAAATGGTGAGCTGTGTACAAAATGAAATGTAGTATGTATGTATGTTAAAAGTAGTTTTTTCAGTTTATGCTATGTAGTATGTACTATTTTTATTAGAATGTGGTGCATAAAGCTTGGTTGTCTGAAAATGATAAATGCATAACACTGCGTAATTTATAGGAAATTGAACAAAAAATATGAAATGCGGTGAATTTCTCATCATTCTGTGAGTGCACATCTTAGCGGCAATATTACGGTGGCCCAAGCAAAAATCATTTGATTAAAATTTCTAAAATAACCCATAAAATTACCATTATGTTCATCAGACACACCTGTCAACTCTTGGTCGTTGCTGTACTGATTAGCATGGTGTGCACTTATCCTGTTACCAGTCCTTCTCTTACGAAAATCAACGCAACAGAAATATATATCCAGCAACTTTGTGAATTGGAAAAGGAGGAAATGACGGAAACCGACTGCAAAGAGTTTTTAGGAAAAATTTGGGAGAACATGGGTAATCCACATTTGCTGGATTTATTAAGCGAATGGCTAGAAAATTATCAAAATGTCCGACACAATGTGATTGTGTAAATAACAGCAGTAATGGACATGCAAGAAAAACGAAAACAACGACACTGCGACGAGAAGTAATCAAAGTGGAAAGAGAAAATAAAAATACGTCAAGGGACTTCCCGGTATTGCATTGATAGAAAATTCACGTTTGCAATGCATACCAATTATTTTCAAAAATTACTGTTGTTCTTATTACACAATAACAAATAAAAAAACAACACAGCCATGTTCACTGTGTGAAAACTTTTTTTCCAGGAAATTCGTTTATAATTAGATATAATGAGATCGAAGGTGCTGAGAAACAAATGGGGAAATAACTGTCACATAACGTAAAAATGATTATCCTACAAAAATGTGCTGCGTGGGCTTAAAAATCCCACCATAGTATGACAATTTTATTCCGAAACATTTTGAAATAAAATCTTTCAATATTTTTTTTATCAAAGTGAAAGATAGTTTTTAATCTTTGAGTACGTTTTTGCTAATTTTTTTCAATTTTGTTTAGGAATTCTTCAAGCATAAGTATGCATTGTTATGTATTTTGAAAGAAATCTTCACGCTGTGAAGATTTCCCAAGCATGAAGAAAGCAGTTATTATCAAGTAACATTTATCATCAAATGTGTAGCTTTATTATCCATGATGACGGACTCAAAAAATATTGCGTTTCTCCTCATCAAACGCACCTGTGAAGTTTTCGCGCTGAATATAGGTTGGTATTCCCAAAGTTATAGGACTTGAAAATCAAAGCAGGTGATAATGATAATACAAGTCAAGATTAAATCAATTAGCCTGGAACGTTGTATCTAATACCTACATATTCTACTTGTTGTTGTACTGCCTAGTTTATAAAATTTAGTTCTCATGTACCTACCCACGCACTTTATTCAATGTTCAAAACCTTGCATTGCTCATATATATTATTCGCATAACATTTTTTCTCGTCAGTAAAACAATTTAAAAAATTTCATAATATGTTGTTATGTAATTTTTATCACATAATTCTTAAACAGTCCATATAATTACTTGGGCATATACAACAGGAAAATTATTTTTTTCAGCATTGTCTTTGAGCATCGCTTCTCGACTAAACAAGTCATTTGCATAGTGGCCTTCATTTCTAAAGTATTTGGAAAATATCTCATGAACACGAAATTTAGCGCTAATAAGTATTTACTTCTTCCATTTTTTTAAATATAGAAGAAAGTCATAATGAAAGAGATTAGAGTATTGCTTTTGTTGCTCACTGTTTTGTTGGTGCTGATCAACACTGTTTGTTCAGGCATCATCTCGGACTCACCATCCACGGTGAATGACAATGTACCTACAGAGACGCTTATTCAACAAATTTGCGACATGGAGAAAGACAAAATATCAAAACGAGATTGCGAGCAGTTATTTCGTCGAATTTGGAATACTCCTGACAATGAAAATGTGCTGGACGCGTTGAACTATTGGCTGGTACAATACCTGGACATTTACAATACGCTCGATTTAACAGAAGCGGCTAAAGATATGACAGAAGAAAGTGCGACTAGTTATTATGGAAACGGAAAAATGCCCAAGTAAAGTTAATCTAAAGTTTTATATTTGCAACTTGTATTTGCACTTTTTATTTGCAGCAACACATGATTATTTTATATTGATACCTTGAAAGGTTCAAAAAAATTCATTTTATTCGTTTTAATTTCTAATTTTTATGTGCTTTAGTGTTCAATTATGATGATAGCCTTGAGTGAGTGGGTGATTTTAATCAGAATAATAGGTAATTGCGAAGACAATTTGGCACGTCCATCAATAACTCCATTGTTAACATAATTTTTACTGCATTTTTAACTCCATCAGAAAAAAAGAGTACAAAATCTTTTCATTTGTTCCACAAATAATGTAATATGCGTAAAGTGAGGTTTTCAATAATAATGCATAGCAATGCTATCACGAATGAGTGCCGCGTAGTTAAATGGAGTTGGAAGTGAAAAAATTGCAAATAAAAAAATACTATAAATACCAAATAATTTTGATTGTTTTTGGTCAAAAACTCATGCGGTCCGAAAGAGACAACCACAAAGCACTGTGGTTCCTTTTTTGTGAAAGAGAAAACGGAAACATATATCTGTTTTATTGAATAATAAGTTAAATGGGTGTCGCGAGTGTAATATTTGCGAATTATTTAATAAATTGCGACGTTTCGATTCATCAACATGAATCCTCATCAGGGAAGATATTACAATTTAGCAGCAATGACACAAGCGTAGATATGATATGAAATGAAAGTACGAACATCTTTTTTGGAAACGTTTTTAGTGTTACTATATAAATAATAAAATAAAATCATGTACTCTTTAAATTTCTTGTGGTAGCCACAATCACACTTACTACCATCGCTATACAAGCCACCCATTCTCCGTCAACATTAAAACAATAGCAATGGTAAAAGAACTTTTTCAGATGGCGTTAGAAAAAAAATTGAACGAGTTTGCTCAAAATGGGCACAAAATGTAGAAGCAGCGTGACTAAAAGAAACTGGACTATTTTGACTATTCGAATAAAGGTCTAATCAAATCCCATAACTTGACGCAATTACAGCGATCGGAAAATTCAGGAATAAGGACCGCAATGTCAAGCAACCAAAGACAACTGCAAAAGTTTTACCCTAGTTGTCAGCGAAAATAAATAAATTTAAACTGAATGTTCTCATGTATTGAATTCTTTGGTTGTAAATTTTACCAACATTTAAAGTGTTACCAATCAGCTTTGAAAATGAATATACGATCTTAGTATCATGTCCCTGCATGACGTTTTTTGTAAATGATGACAAGCATTTCCAATGCCATTAAAGAGATTTGAAAAACCGTTTAATATTACGCTTGTTTGGACTGGAGTGGCTAATGCAGGTGATAGTTTCGATTTTGTAAATGTGGCAGTAATGACCTTTTTTAAGGGTAAACGTAAAGTCAGTGGTGAAAAAGGACACACTGTTTGACGTAATTTTGCTACTTAGTAGTGATTTCTTTTGTGGATTTTGTTTGTTTTTGTTATTTTAACTCACAATATAAAGGCTTGTAGATTTCTCAATGTTGAAACGATCAAGTTTTAGGTAAAAACTTGTATTTAAATTTAACTTCACTTTTTCTGAAAATAAATAAATAATCTGTTGTATCACATTTTCCCATCGTATGCTCACATAATTTGCACTTTTATTTAAATCATCCAACACGAAGAGTTTCAGATGATTTCTATCGTAATCGGTATGGTGAGCGCCGAACCGTGTGAAAACATTACATTGAATGCTTATCAACAAAGTTTATGCAATCAATCTGGACAATCAGTAGACCGTCTCAGCAGGGAATGACCAGATAAAAAATTTAAACCTATTTTACTGAATATGTTTTTATTTGTAAATATTTTCAAAGTTTAGAAACTAGGAATGCTATAAAAGGTATTTCGTTCCTTTATCGTCAATAAAGAGAAAAAAATGATTATTTCCTCCAACAGTATTTGCAACAACAACAACAGCAGAAAACATTGAGTAATTTAATTTTATAAATTTTTTTTATAAAAACTCATGCATTCTTTCATTTTTCTTGCACTGAGCATAAATTAATAAAGATTGTACCTAAGTGGTTGCAAAATTTCCTCATCTCTCGTCCGTCATAAACATAGTACTGCGACACTGTCAGCAAACCTAAAGTTATTCGCATTTTGTTTAGGTATTATAAACCCTATACATAAATTTCATTCTCTCAAAAAATGTTCATAGCGGTGCTTCCAAAAACGATTTTTGAACAAAATTGTCCTTGAAATTTGTTCACAAAAAATTCCCATCATGATGAGTTTCAAATCGCATTATCCGTATTATTCTTTGAAGCGATTATCATAATATTTTGGCTGTATCCTGTCAGTATGCGGTACTATTACAGCTGCTAAATTTCATCCTGATGTGCCAAGTGGACGACCGATATAACAAATTCATTTGCTATGGGTTTTGCAGAAGTAAGATGCAGAGAAAGACGATAGCGTGGAAGCGTACGGAAAAAATTTGGACAGCAGTCGAAACAAGGGAACCTGAAACTCCCAGAATAACTGGTTATTACAGTATTTGAAGGGCTCAAATGGAACTGAGGACTAGCAGAAAAAGCACCAAGCATATAAAAATTAAAAACTATTTGTAAACTTTGTTTATAATTTTGTTTTAATTCTATTAAAAAAATTATTTGGAATGTGACTTTTGTATGAAATATTAAAAATCAGAATAAAAGTGTGAATTGGTTGACTTTTGACTTTACTCAAATATGGAGTTACAATGTCATTGGTTTAGAAACAAGAAATTCTGTGTTAATTTTTAAACCCTACTGGACGCAAATATAAAAAATACAAAAATGTCAAGCGAGAAAGTACGAGTATTTAATTTTATGCATAATTTACATAAAAAATTAGGTTATAAATTTTGAAGATAATATATTTTATTCAGCTTCAATTATTACAAATGTTTATTTGAGTATGAAATAAATTTAAATTGAACAAGTTCAAAAATAATTCCAAATATATTCTTATACTTAGTAAGCCAATGTTCTTTTAAAAAAATCTGTCGTGTATGAAAAGTTAAGGATTTATTAGTAACGGAAGCCATACGGACAAGTTCAGTGTTTTTGCTCATTTTTTTACTGGTCATTAAGGTCTACTGATTTCTCCTTCATTGCATTTTAATGTAATTTTCGAAATCTTTTCACGACCTGGAACCATGGGCAACACTTATGGTATAACAGGGCGGTCAGCATTAGGGGAAGGAACAGGAACGGTAGTGGCCTTGGCGACAGCAAAGATAGGGAGACAGAAAACTCTTGAAACTCATCTTGAAAATAGGTTTTATTTATTCCAGGAAAGTTTTTTTGGTGGTGTCAACTAATAGAATGGCTCCGTTTATGTTAAGATGATGATTTTTGTTTTTATATAAGACTCAAATAAATTTTCAACATAGTGCTTCTAATTCAAAAATGTTTAGCGTTTCCATCTGGCGTTACTTTGTTATTTACTGAATGCTTTCGGTGGTTGAACAAGTTAATAAACTAACATTTTTGAACATTAAATTAGTACATGGATTCAACAACCCAAAGTGTTTTGCTCATTAGTCAGCAGTGATGGTAATAATTATGAAGCAATTTTGTTGGGATGCATCATTAATTTTACCTATTTTTTATTACGTTTCTTATAAAAAATGTAAGTATTTGTCTTGTCAGTGTTTTTTTAGGTCAGAGGGAAACAAACTGGATGATAATGAGCATGATTACCACAATAATCCATTTATTCCGATTTATTCGTGCTTTGCACAAAATGATCTGTAATTAATTTTTAAAGTTGGTAGGCAAATATTGTCGAAAGCTTTCAAGTTTTTAGTAGCCGAACTAACCGTAGAAAACTGTCATAAATGGGGAAAGCGCACAATATTTACTTTTATGCTAATTAGCTTGCATTATATGGTTGCCTGGTATTTTACTTTTGAAAAAAATGTATTTTATTCGGTTTCAAAAATGCAACTGCTTTTTCTAGTTTTAACTGATTCAAACACTAAATCATTTTAAATTTAATTATATAATTTTAACACATTCAGAAAGCCAATATTTTTAATCGTTTTTTCTTAACAGTTATTAGTTGTATTTACGATTCAAATAGATAAGTTCAATAGTTTGTTGTCCTTTTACCGATCAGCACCCGGTCCACACTTTTGTCCTTCCTTGCACTTCAATGTAATTGTTGGAATTTTTACAGTTTCAGGATCGATTGGCTTGAGCTTTTTTAAGTGTGGATGATCTCCGTCAGGGGAAGCGACAGGAACGGCTGTGGTCATGGCAACCGCAAATATGGCAAGACAGAGAATAATCTTGAAATTCATGTTGAAAAATAGATTTTTTCTTTCCTCCCGGAAGACTTTCAAAGTTAATATTTTGGAGTGCGTTTAGCTGGAACGATTCAGTGGGTATGATGTTGAGATTCCTTAAGCTCGGCCTTTTTATACCGAACTCAAATACATTGACGAAATGGAGATTTGCAAAATAAGGAAAAAATCTAAATAAGTTTACATCCGGTGGCATTTTGTTTAAAAAATGTTTCCAGTAGTAATGAAGTTGTGTTTGTTTCAAAATAACAAGTACATGTTTCATATTCAACAAAGAACGTTGATTTATGCGTACCGGCTAATTAGTAATTACGGTAAAAGTTACTAATTATGAAGTCATCTTGATCAGCCTGGACCTCAGGTAACAATAAGTAGGTATTCGAGTTTTAATCTTCAGGTCAGGGGTAGGTAGGGTAAAATCATTTCGTCTCCGTAATCTAGTTGCTGTTCTTGATAGATAAACTCTGTCCGTGCTTTGCACAACATGGTCCTCAATTATTTATTAAAACTGTTAAATAAACAAAAAATTTCTGCTAATTAGCTACCTCAAATGAATTAACTCTAGGTGATGAAACCATGCGGAGTGCAACCTACATTTGCCTTGTTGCTAAAATATTCATTAATTTAACCTTGGTGCTGGGTGTGCACGGTACAGTAAATTTTTAGTCATTTAGTTACCTAAATTATAGGGCCTGTGGACAATAATAGTTGAAAATTATGAGATGCTCTGACCAAAATATGTTTATGGTCAACCTGAAGAAAAAAATTGTACAAGAAGACAGAAAAACTCATGCTGCAAACTCATGCAACCATGAATCTTGCGAGAAAAGCAAAAAAAATCATTTTATTAAAAAATAATACAAGTGGTAGAGTAAAAAGGAGCAAAGTAAGGCGTTCATTTTGATTTATTTATTTGAGTACTAACAAAATGCTCTCACGTCTTGCTACAAATTTTTCTCCAATTTTAAAGCGATTGTCAAGCCAATTTTTGAAACAAATTCCAATTTTCGGTATGCTAATGTTTGGATATTTGAAGAGCATGCGTGAACTTTGCTTTTGCATTTTCAATACGAGTCTTCACTCGTTTTATACGTTTACATTATTTTTAAATGATGCCATTCAGAATGAAAAAATTAAAAAAAGTAAATCTTACATGAATTATGTGTGAAAAATATTTTTAAAGGTATTTACCAACTTGTAATTTATACACATCTGCCTTGGTTCGGTTCTCCATCAGGAAAGTACGGCAGAAAACCGAGAATCAAACGAAGTAAAAAATAACCTGTTTTATCACCATGCTTTTGTACGTAAGCTTACACTTTAGATTTTCAGCATTATTAATTACCACGTTTTGGATTTTGAACCTCCCATATTAACTATGCACTTTCCTTGCACTCTTTTACACAATCGGATTATTTTATTGTAAAATATAGAAGTTCAAATGCAATTTAAAAAGTACCTGTCATGTGATGTACCTAAAAACTTTTTATTACGTGTTGAATGTATTCACCACAAGCGTTCTCTACCATGCAAAGTATTGCATTGGATTAAAAACGGACTGCGTAGAAACGCAGTCAACTGCTTTAATAAAAGTTACCAAATAACCCACACATCATTTTCATTTTCTTGGAAGCGATCACAGTGAAAAAGCATCTGCCACTATTAGTCTTTTGGTCGAATTTTTCCCCTTTCAAAAATTTTTTGCTTTAACTGAAAGGAGAATTAAGGAAATAACTTCATACGATGAACAATACGTCATTAGTTTTGTCGGTGACCATTTTTCTGATGATTACAAAAACTGTTTGTTCCCATCCAACGGTAACCGCAGCAACAAGTTCTCATCTGAGTTTTGACAGTGGCAAACGAGAAAAGCTAATACAACATCTTTGTGACCAGGAAGATGAAAAAGTAGCTAGAATAGATTGTGCTGAAGGATTTAAAAGACTTTGGGACAATGTTGACGATAAAGAAATTGCGTACTCGCTAGATAACTGGCTGGTAATGTTTTTGGATACATTTAATCAAATGGAAGGGCTATCGGAATTGGAACCACACGGAACGAGAAGTTAAATCTGCACTCCAGGTGGACAGACATCAACATTTTTATTTAAAAAAGATTATATAACAAGCTAGATAAAAGATATTTGATTAATGTCGATAGCAGAATAAATATAATTACTTGTGATCTGAATAATATTGTGTTAGTAAATGACTTTGTGAAGAGTTTTTACAACTTAAATTGACTCAAAAATAAAATTTTCCTCTTTTATTTGTTGAAAAAAGAAACTCAATGGGTCTGATTTTCAAAAAATTCTGTTACTGACTCAACGATTTTGATTGCAAATTAGGTGTCTGGAAGTTTTTTTTAATTTTTTAAATATGCAATTTAAAATAAAATTTATTGGTATTGATAATTAAGTGGATAGATTTTGTGCTTGGCGGATGATAAACACCGTATCCGTCCGGCCCGTTAAAAATTGCATCTGGCAAGTTCCAGTCATTAAATGTCTTTTACCGAAACCGAGATTTTTTTTTCTGATGAATTTTTATAATTATCCGTGAACATATTGCCATTGCCAGCTACTCATAAATAATGGCAAAAAATTTGCATGGTACTTTTTCATTAGAAATACAGAATAAATTGAAATGATGAAACACGCAATTTGAGGTTGATGGTACATTGTATGATTTAATTCGTACACTTCTATGACAGTCATGTGCAAGTAAATTATTACAGGGGGCTGCAAAAATGTTATGAAAATAAAATACTATTTGTTGAAACTGACAAGGGACAGTACTGAGATGAATTTCCGAAAAAATTCTACGTTTGGCAGGACAACAAATTATATTTAACATTGAGCTACTTGTCTACCAAATGGATAAATTTAGTTTGATTACGAGAATGCTAAATTTTTATGCGTTCCTGGAAAAAAAGAGGTGTCACAAGGAGGGACAAATAATTGGTAGTTGTCGCGATCCAGGTTGAATGATTTGCTGCGTACACAAAATTTAGATTTCACAATAAATCTTGGTAATTTCATCTTTTTTACTCATTTAAACCAAAGTTAAAACTTCTGAAGGCTTCATGAAAATAATTTATGATTAACATTTTTTATAAATATTCATATTTTTGAAGAATAAATAGTAGATTAGATGCAGCAAAAAATTTCAGAGGGAAACCGCACCAAAAGTCAAATTGATCAGTGACCATAAAAAATTGCGATTAAAAATTGAAAAATGAGGGATGGTTATCTATACTTTTAATAAGAATAACTAAGCTCGGTTGCCTAAATACCGGTTTGTCTAAACTTGTTTTCTGTAGTTAATAGAGTGAATAATAAATAATTGTCATTTCATTCCCTTCAGGTTTTTTGGTTGAACTTTACCGCATAGTAATAAATTAGCCAAAATAAAAGTATTTGCATACAGCAAAAAATGGCAAATATTCATCTACTGAATTTACTAGTCTCAAAATGGCATCAAATGCGTGGAGGTCAAGACTCAGAACACCAGTTTACCCTGGCTACAACAAGAATATGAAGACCTTGAAAAGTTCTTTGTGGTCTTACGTGCAAAGCTCACATGATAAATTTTGTTGCGGAAAAGCTTTCAGAGAAACACATAGTTTTTATCTGCTCCAATCATTGTTCATCATCATCATATTCATCATACTGATCCAGTGAAATCTTTTGAATACGAATGTATATCCGAACAGTAATTTCTAATTAAAAAAAATAAATTAAGTGTTTTTAGCATTCAAAAACATGAAGGCTGAAGTATTCTCTATACTTATCTTTGTCATCTTCATCGCAACCGTCCAAGCAGCCAGCCATCAGTTTACCCCTGAACAATTGCATGCAGTGAACTCTATCTGTCAGTTGGAATGGGAAGACAAAAAGCAGGGATGTGCTGAAAAAGCGGTCAAGGCTTTTGAAAAAAGTGACAAGAAACTGGACAGTTTTGAGAATTGGGTGAAGGTGGTTTTAGATTCACAAAACATGACAGAGTAAAATAGGATGGAATGCTTAAAAAATTTAGAATGACATTTTCACTAAATTTGAAGAAAATTTACTTGGAATTAGTTCTAGGACGAAGATAGTGTTTTCTCTTTTTGGTGTTTAATCAAATTTCAAATTATTAAGTTTGTTTGTACATCTTGTGGAATAAGAGCAATTCGTTGCTGATAAACAAAAGCCTTTGTAAATAGTTAAGCCATTCCTTAAATTGTATTTTAAAGCTAAAAATAAACATATACAATAATACAATAAATTTAATCAGATGATGCATTTCATCAATAGGCAAGTTAGTTTAACTTGCATACCTATGCGTATTGGAAAATGAACTTTTTTGAATCTAATAATGATATTGTGGCTTAATACTGAGCATTGTTTATTTTATTTTGAAATTAATTTTAAGGTATACCAATTGTCCAACACAAAATATGGCCAACTCGATTTAATTAGCACATAAAAAATACCAGAAGCAGCCAGAAAAATAACAGCTCGCACTGCTTGAGTGAAAGTATATTAGCCTACTTGAACGAAAATTGCGCGTCTACTAAAAAGTTCTAAAGAGAAAAGGGAAGAAGAAAACCACTGAAAATAGCAATTCACAGAATAGCAAAATGGAAAGGATGTTTTAAAACTAATTGTTACATTTGTATCAGTTGTGAAACCCATTTCAACCACAACATTGGAAGCAGCCTCTTATTCATTTACCCCTCATCAACTGGCCATCATCCGGCTAATGTTTCGATTGGAATGGAAGGAAATAACAGACTCGACTGTGTTCAGAATGTTTGCAAGTTAATGACTGGCCGTGAAAATGAAGAAATGGATAACGCTCAAGGCATCACAAATTGGATTATTAAAGGGTTAAATACTCAAAATAGGATCCATTGAAAGTGAAATAGTAATAATTTAATAAATATTATGTATTTTGGTGATTTTGTTTGAATTCCATTAAATCCGAAAAAGTAAAATAGGAGATAAAAAATAAATTTAAATTGATAACAATAACCAGCTGAATACAGATAGCGCTTGATTCAAGCACAAAATAATATTTGTCTGTTGGAGACGTGATCATTAATTCATACAAATACAATGTGATGTTACACCCATTATGCACACGGGAGAATGAAACGATACGCTTTATTATAATGACCATTGCATCTCTTTTCCACTTGATCTTTCCGGCGTTTAAAAGGAATCACTGATGCAATGGATGTATAGCAGCTTGTATATATAAAATGAACAAAACTTTAT
>JAANSP010002394.1:0-12895 GCA_036850745.1 Homidia socia | reverse complement strand
AAGATCACGGAGAGATGAGATAAAATAATACGTACGTAGAGATATTTATCGGTCGCTATCGCTCAACTTCATGCGCTCGACCAAAAACCAAGCTAAACAATAGCCAGTTACCATGTCCTATACCTTTATCATAGGACAACATAAAATCTACTTACATAAGAGAGCAAAGAAACGAAAAGAGATTTATGTGCAAGGAAATGAACTTGAACTTCCCTTTTTATTCTACACGGATGACACTTTATTCCTGGAGATAAAAAAAACGCGTAAATGTACAACAGTGTGTGTGTACATAGGACCAGGACACCGGTTCGTGACACTTTGATCCTGCTTGTGGAGAGGGACCTTTAATGCACATTATCATTATCCTCATCGTCGTCATCATAAAATGGAGTAATATGTCATCAAAAATTATCGGCTTGTTTTCCATTGTCGCCTTTTGTATGCACTTATATCCATTATTACTGTACCTTCTCCTCCCCCTTGTCAGTGTAAGTGTCAACCTGAACGAATCAAAAAAGGGCAGGAGAAACAAAAAATCACATCATAGCAGCACTTTTTTGTTAGTAGCATAGCCCAAGTAAAAGCACAACAAAGCAAAAAAAACACAAAAATATATACATTTATCAGATCAGATTTATTTATCTAGAGCAATTTATTTTTAGGAATAGGAGGATTCCATTGTCGCCTTTTGTATGCACTTATATCCATTATTACTGTACCTTCTCCTCCCCCTTGTCAGTGTAAGTGTCAACCTGAACGAATCAAAAAAGGGCAAGAGAAACAAAAAATCACATCATAGCAGCACTTTTTTTGTTGGTAGCATAACCCAAGTAAAAGCACAATAAAGCAAAAAAAACACAAAAATATATACATTTATCAGATCAGATTTATTTATCTAGAGCAATTTATTTTTAGGAATAGGAGGAAAAAAAGTTGTGTAACTAAAACCATTTTTATTTTTACTTTTTTGATGCCTGTCCTGTGCTGCTACTTTGCTGTATAGAAGAGTACCAAGCATTGTTTGTATTGTTATTGTTAAAAGTATTACGCATAGAGTGTGTATGTATGGTCCAACAACAACAATGATGATAAAAGCCGAAAACNTCCTGTGCTGCTACTTTGCTGTATAGAAGAGTACCAAGCATTGTTTGTATTGTTATTGTTAAAAGTATTACGCATAGAGTGTGTATGTATGGTCCAACAACAACAATGATGATAAAAGCCGAAAACCAAGAGGGGAAGTTTGCTCAATTGAGCTCAACAAGATTTATTTGTTTACTCTGTCAGATTTTCATAGATGGAGAAGAGAAAGAGAAGTAGTCACAATCTCCATTGCTTTGCTTACATTTTATCCCTATAAATTTACCGTGCCCGTCTATCCTTCTCTTTCTTTCTCTCTCTCTCTCTCTTTCCACCATTATGCCTGCTAACATTTACACAAATGCGTGAAATGCTTTATGGGACGATGGCAGCAGAGGCAATAGCACCGCTGACCTTTTTTCAAGTGAACAAGCAGCAGCAGTAGTAGTGCAGTAGCTGCTTTTTATGCATACTACATTTACTAACGTGCCCATTAATCACCGTACAACAATAAAACACAATCATTTTATGTACACTTATTATAAATTTTCCCTGTAAGTTCAGCTTGCTTGTGTCCTCCTCCTGTGTGCACATTGGATCGACACTGTTGTACACACACGCATTACTTTTACTTGTCTCTAATACCACATCTCCTTATTATGCATAAACATTTTATGTACGCTCCGCTTCTCCTTTTTCCTTCATTCATCGTCCTCAGCCACCACCTCTGACAACATTAACACTGCGCGTATGAGTGTGTGTTTTGTTGTGTACACAGATAAATTCTTGCATGGCATAGTTTTCTATGTGGTTTAATTGAATTACGCATTTTTCACTTTTTTGTTCATTCCTAATGTACTGTGTACATTTCATGTGTACACAAAAAAAGTTTCACGGGCAATTTACATCAAAATCAGCAACAGCAGCAGAGTGGTAGTATTAACAAGTAGGAGCGGCATAGCAAGTAGTGGTAGGCATATCTACTTAAAACTTCTACTGGCATCACCACATAATTTTTATTTTTTTCTGTGGAATATTTGACAGCTTTTGGCTTCCCGATTTTTATACACAGCACAATAACAACAACATATTACACATACACATGTAGACAGACAATTTGAAACGGGCACATAATATTTATTCTCTTCTCCATCCTCGTCCCTATTACACAAACAAACCAATATAACTAATGACATGACACGACACTATTTCGCCTCTGGTGATACTATTATATCTGTAAATGTAGTAGTGCCAGCTAGTGCTGACTCTGACAAATCTCAAGTGATAACAAAACTTTGTTTTATTCAAGCCTCTTTTTTCATTCTATTTAACAAGCTTGATCCCTTTTACTCTTGTGTTGACGCTCTCTCTCTCAACTTACTCCTGTGTGAACAAATAACAACACCATCATTTATTTCATTTGATTATACATTTTTAAAGCTGGCCTGATTTTTTTATAGTAGTAAGAACAGAGGACTTTTTCTTTTATTGATTACCTCTGTACAAATTAGTGACGACGAGCTTATTTTCCGTTGTTGTTGTTATTAATGTTTAAAATCTACGCTAGTTTATCCCTTGAGGGAGTATACAACAACAAAGTAGAAAACAGGAGTAAAAGTTGAATTTGTACTTTTTCATGTTCATTTGAGATTGGGGTTGTTTAAAATCTACGCTAGTTTATCCCTTGAGGGAGTATACAACAACAAAGTAGAAAACAGGAGTAAAAGTTGAATTTGTACTTTTTCATGTTCATTTGAAATTGGGATATACAATACTTGGTGAATTTATAAAGAAGAGCAAGGAAATGGACAAGTTATAGGGATAAAAGATAGATAAGAAGGGACATTGTCGTCGTTGTCGTCATCCATATCATCAACATTGATTTGGGACTTGGATGCTTTCTGAATTTTAAAACAGTCTCTGGTGACTGGTGGTGACTTGACAAGTCTGACTGACAAATAGCTACTGCTCCTATTAGTGAACAAAGAGATAAATGGACAACGAGAGAGAGAGAGAGAGAGATAGAAAGAGAGAAAAGAACCCATTTTGATTATTTATACAGCTCCAATTTGAAAATTTGTTAACGAACGAATCCAACTACTCAAGTCAGAGTGAAATGAAATTTAATGAAATTAAATTTTTTTTCTCAGGGTGAATAGACAGAGAAAATTGGACTGTTCTCTATCCGACTATCTGACAATGTCCTCTGTAATCTAAATTATGTACTTACTAGTAGTAGCATAAATGTGTAGCCTGTTTTTTCCACCTAATTTTTGGATTATTATTCCCTTTTGAACTATTATTAAATAAATAAATAAAAAGGCAAATTCAACCGTACTTTAAACAAAAGACAAAAACAGAACATTCTTGCCTTCTCGTTCATGAAAATTTTCAGGGCAAAGAATCATCCAAGTACAATCGCAGAATCAGTGCAAAATAAATAAAAGTCAATAGGAGAAAATTTATGAGTGTGGCAAAGAGCGGAGGATAGAGAAGAGGATGGATGCCATGTCACTGGTATTAAGATAGAGGTTGATGAATGGCTTTCTTAGATTCACTTTTTTATGCACACACACTGCCTGCACACACGGTCTCAAGAACAAGAAGATATCTTTATTTATTCATCAGAGGGAAAAATCCAACTCCTCCGTCATGAAGATAAATGTGTTTAATGACTGTTTGTAAAAGTATACATACATACTTGCATGCATCCATAATACTTACACACAGGCATATAAAAAGCTGCTACTTATATTGCAGCTGTAAAAAATGTCTATACATTTGATCATCATCATCCTCATCATCATTCCGCTAGGGTTGAGTGGTAGAAGTCAAGTATGAAAATAAAAAAGTGTAATCTATATTTTTTCTCCTGATTTTTTTTATTTCTGTTTACACTGATAGCTTGAGTAAGTACAAAAAACGATAAAAAGTAGTATGTTGATAAAATGTCTTTTATATTTTATCATTCTTTATAGATTATTCAGGGAGGATTAAGATTTTTAAGTAAAAGTTTGCAGTTGGTTAGGCTATAGATTTTTTATGACTTGGCTTCACTCTTATCAAGTAATATATTATATTATTACACAAAGATATTTAGTATGCTAGTCCAAGATACAGTAATCTGAAATACCACCCTGCAAATAAAAAAGGTAGCCACTTGAAAAGGTTGGAAAGGCAGCAAAGTTGATAAATTACAGATAACTATTAGTTGCTGGTAATGAAGTGCTAGTGTCTATTTAGGAACTTCCTTATTCTCTTTTTTTAGACATAACAAGAAACGGGCTTATCGTCCTTGTCGATTGGGTAATCTTTCAAGTTGATGATGATGATGATGTGATGCTATGATTTGATCTGAAAGGAAGCGTTTCATGACTGCCGAGTATCATTTTCCTTGAAATCAAACGCCACTTATTTCGTCGGATTTTGTTTCTTGGCATATCGTTTTTGAAATGAAGCGTTTCATGACTGTCGAGTATCATTTTCTTGAAATCAAACGCAACTTATTTCGTCGGATTTTGTTTCTTGGCGTATCGTTTCGTAGAACTGAAATCGTGTGGATTTTTCTTAGGAGAAAAAATATATCGCATTGTATGTTGTAGTGCATCCTTTACTTTCTTCTTGTGTGGATCATGTTACCATTATTTTCGGTTGTTCATCTGAATTAGTGAAGAAGGCATTGAAATATTAATCAGTCACTCAAATCAAAGCTGCGTGTTCTTGACTATTTAGTGGGCCGTCGAGTAATATTTAATAGAATAGCTACAATAGAAGTTTTGAAACCTCCATCAAAGAAAAGTTCTTTTCCATAATATTTTTTGATAAATGTCTTGTGTTCTTACATATACATTCATGTTCTTGTGTCTCCACATATAACCATAAAAGAGCATCAGTTTCTCGTTGAATAAATATATTTAAAATTCTATGATGATCACTTTTGATATGATAATCGTTACTCTTCTTCTATACCTTGTCACATCACATTATCATGTATACCTTATAATCACGCTCGTCATTTTTCTTTCAAGCAGCAAGAAACGGTGTGGTTGCTCGATTGATGCAATAAAAAGAATAGATTAGGTATATCTAGCATTCAGTTTACCAATGGCTTTCTTGACTTCACGGTAATCATGCGATTATATGTGTGTGTGTTGTCGGCGGGTCGGTGCTGCTGCTGCTGCTGTTGATGATGATGACTATGACCTGACTTGAGTATATATTTTATATATTATCTATCATGCAAGCAAAGACTTCTTATCTGTCACTCAATTTGTCCACATCACATTATCATGTATACCTTATAATCATGCTCGTCATTTTTCTTTCAAGCAGCAAGAAACGGTGTGGCTGCTCGATTGATGCAATAAAAAGAATAGATTAGGCATATCTAGCATTCAGTTTACCAGTGGCTTTCTTGACTTCACGGTAATCATGCGATTATGTATGTGTGTTGTCGGCGGGTCGGTGCTGCTGCTGCTGTTGATGATGATGACTATGACCTGACTTGAGTATATATTTTATATATTATCTATCATGCAAGCAAAGACTTCTTATCTGTCACTCAATTCAACTCTTTCTGACAGTTTAAAAATGATTTGATGGCCCATTTATATTCAACAAAGGTTCTACAAGGAAAAATAAAGACGAAAGAAAATGATGAGTCGAGCGAGCCGAAAAAGAATTTATTCGTTGTTTTCTGTCCGTGTGTGTATATTTGCTTGCGTCTACCTATCTTTTTCTTCGAGAGAAAAAAATGATTGTGATTAAACGACGAGGAGGCGCAGTCAGCAGAAAAGAACTTTAGAGACCATGATGATCGGCAGGCAAAGTCAAGGTTTTGCTTGATTCACCACGTACATAGGTATATTTTCTTTAGCAGCTAAAATAAGTAAATTTATATGCAATTCACATAAACAAGCGAGTAAACAAGTTATTAAAATCAACTATGAAGGATGTTCATGATGATCTTGAAGAAGAACATTGTCCCAGCTTTAGTAGTAGTAGTAGTGAAAAAGCAAGTGAATGGTGGAGCTCTATGTATATCTGTAGCTGCCTTTACTCCTATGCCATCAATGAAAAATAGTAATCTCTTTATCTACATATCTCTCGATTATGTATCGCCGTGTGTCCATGTCTCTTTAAACCTTTCCTTTATTCTACACAAACTGGATTGCGTATTATTGTGTACACGTCCATTATTATCATCATCGCCGTTGTCGTGAGCATTTCAGTCTTCTTGGGAGGTTATCATTTATAACACAATGTACTTATTAGTCTCTATATTTCTTACCTTTAAAAGCTCATTCAGACTGCTCAGCTACTCAAATTTCCCAAACAAGAATTTTTTTTAAAGATAACGTGTGGACCAACATAAAAGCCGCTACGGCACCGCGAGAGAAAAAAGAAAAAGAAAAACTTTTTTGACGACCATTATAATCCTAGTCTTAATCAGCTCACGGTGGAGTGGTGCTGGTAATGTGATGGATAAAAAATTGCTTGTTTTGCTGATGATTTAAAAAATGCATTATTTCTAGTTGATGGTATGCCTATTGCTATTGATTGAAAATTCAATGCTCTTTGTACTTGACGTTTCCAAAATGTTCTGTGTACATACACACACTGGTTGATTGAATTGAAAGGTGTGTGTGTGTGTACGTAGTGGCAGACACATATATAGCAAGCAGCAGCAGTAAACTGTTGCTTGGTTTGCTGCCTTGCCTGTCAACTTGTCAACAGCTCTCTTCATTTCTCTCTCTTTGCTTCTTTCTCTTTTCACTCCTCTCGACATGCATTATAATAATACAACCCTTTCTTCATGTGACTTGTGCTGTAAGCTGGATGGATGGATGGATAGAGCGAAAAAAACGAAACAATAATGTCATGTCAAGCAACTAAAAATGTACATGGACTGCATAGGTATAGACATGCACACACACTCGCTTTTTTACTGACACATGACAGCAGACAGAATAAGACAGACAAGCATTGCTTTAACACTACACACAGTAAAAAATATAATACGTACATACTTGGTAGATTGCTGTAAGTCGAGAGAGAAAAAAGCTACGTCCTACAATGACGAACCGACTGCATGCATACACTTACATAATATTATATATACATAAATATCAAGTAAACCAAGCAGAGAGTTTTTTTTAGTTCAGTAATAATAATAATAGTAGTAACAGCAAGAACAACACAACAAACACGACTAAACTCTCCTGAGGGGTCTCAGGTGTGAATCCAAGCAGACGCAAATTGAATTTGAATGGTTAATACTTTTTGAAAATATTGAAAATGAAAGGGAGACAGGGAGGAAGAGAGAAGGAGAAGGAGAAGAAAGCAGTGAGCCATGCTGCCACGAAAATAATAGTAATGCCCTGTATGATATGTGTACGTACATAGGTACATGAAGACAGGCAAACATTTACGAGAGCAGAGCACACTCACTCCGACATTTACACAGGAACTCACCGATGCAATCTTGTTTGGTCTGGTTACGCTATATAATTTTTTTTCTGGTAAAAAATAGAAAAGCTATAATAAATAAATATGACGTGGCTCTCTTATTTTCCCTGCCTACTTGTCTACGCTCTTCCAGAGTCCTGTCATGAAAAGCATGAAGAGAGAAAGATGGAAAGTAAATATGACATGTCTGGATATCTCTCTAGCTTCAAGTGCGGGAGAGGGAGGGAGCAAGTGTGTGCTTGTATGTATATCTCTGTGTGTGTGAATGAAGGCTTGTTGTATGCAAAAGGGAAGGCTGTCAAAAATCTCCAAGTGGAGATGTGGAAAAAACAAATAAAAAACGACAACGATGACGGTAGTGTACGGAATAGCAAGAGAAAGGAGAAGAGTGAAATGAAATAAAGTAATAATAATAGCAACACAACATCTCACGTGAAGTAATAATAGCATAAGGAATAATATAATATTGTAAGAAAATAAAAAAGGCTTAAAAATGTATATTTTTTATACTTTTTTATTTGGAATTGGAATTTCGAATGAAATGGATGATAAAAAAGGTAAACGAATGAAACGAGGGATTTGCACTGACAGACTGACAGACAACGAACAAGTCAGTCGAGCCGACAAGACTCTTGAGACCGTCGTAGTTGTGTTTTGTTGCTAGTTGCTGCTACTCTGCCTGTCGGGTAAACAAAAAAACTGACAGTTTGGTTGAGTGACAGTGACAGGCTAATACCTTGTCTTGTTTCATGATGACGTTGACGATAAAGAAGAAGATGTGTGCATTGCTGTTTGGGTTGTGAGTGTATGCACTTTGTTAATAAAATTGTGTGTGCATGCATATGTATGTGTAGTACTGTACATTACGTAACAGTGAAATCATCTCATTGCATATAATCATTATTATTATTACTGCTAGTGCAGAAGAACAGTCACTTTTTATTGCCGTTAAGATTACCATTATTATTTTTGAAGCTCAAGTTAAGTGCAAGCTGCCACTGTTTATACTTGGTTCGAATTTCTTGCTTTTTTGTTCATTTGTGATGCTACAATGGGAAATAAAAGTATGTAATAATTTGAGTCGATAGATTAGTATGTGTTATGTGTAGTACTGTACATTACGTAACAGTGAAATCATCTCATTGCATATAATCATTATTATTATTACTGCTAGTGCAGAGGAACAGTCACTTTTTATTGCCGTTAAGATTACCATTATTATTTTTGAAGCTTAAGTTAAGTGCAAGCTGCCACTGTTTATACTTGGTTCAAATTTCTTGCTTTTTTGTTCATTTGTGATGCTACAATGGGAAATAAAAGTATGTAATAATTTGAGTCGATAGATTAGTATGTGAAGGGCACAACCTATTATGTAAGCCTACCCATATTTATTTACGTATTATGACGGGGTGATATTCTAGATAATGCATTTAGCAAAATGTGTAATTTGATTACCCGTTTCCTACGATTTTGCCTATCTTCTTTTTTTTCTTTCACGTGTCAACTCTGATCAGAGAAGAAAAGTGAGCAAGCCAAGCAGACAAGCAGGAGGGTATCAATTATTCTGCTCCAAGAAAAATATATGGGGTTCATCATCATGCTCATTCACATATGTGCCTTGGTATACATACATCATTTTTCCCATATTTATTTACGTATTATGACGGGGTGATATTCTGGATAATGTATTTAGCAAAATGTGTAATTTGATTACCCGTTTCCTACGATTTTGCCTATCTTCTTTTTTTCTTTCACGTGTCAACTTTGATCAGAGAAGAAAAGTGAGCAGGCCAAGCAGACAAGCAGGAGGGTATCAATTATTCTGCTCCAAGAAAAATATATGGGGTTCATCATCACATCATGCTCATTCACATATGTGCCCAGGTATACATACATCATTTTTGATGGGAATGGATAGATGATGAAACGAATTAATCATGAACACAACAGGACAGGATGACATTTGATAGGAAAGAGCAGCAGCTAGCTCACCTTTCTTCAAGAGAAAAACGGCAATTTTCCTGTCCACCTCATGCGATGCACACTACATTTTTTATGGGATTTTGACCTGACCTGGAGCAAGCTTTAATGCGCTCATTTTCCACTTGTATAGGCGTTGCCGCTCTAAATGTTTTAATATTTCTACCAGTTATTTGTTCTGTACGTAGAAAAACAGTTTGAGAGAAACCATTATTTATTTTCCCATATTTTTTCTTTTAATTTTTATCATCCTTCCTCAAGCAAGCAAAAAACACTTTTCCACGAAAAATGACTGCAGCAAATGTCTTTCCTCCTACCTGCCTGCGTAGCTGACATGTGCCCCTCCGTGAGTAGGAGGAAATAAGGAGCCATCGTCAACAACAAAAGCTATTGTTATAAAGGAGAAGGGGCAACAAATGCATGCTGCTATATGAATGAACAAATGAATGGCGGAAACTGAGTGAGAAGTTGTAGAAACAGGAGTGAGAGAGTGCTACAAGCACACACACGTACAAATAGATAGCATAAAATATAAAAATGCATTTTGTAGCAGTAGTAGTAGTGGCAGCAGCGGTGGTCGGTGGCAAATGAAATGGGGACCTTTCTACAAGAACCTCATCACCACCTGAGGTGTCTCAGAAAAACTCAAAGAAGAAGGAGAAAAAAAGTGGATGGGTATAATAATAAAACGTTGGCCTAGCCTGTGTGAGCTCACTTTCTGACAGATTTCAAATTACAATATAATGATGGTGTAATAATAATAGGATGGATCTCATTTAAGGTCACACCAGGAGTCCGACATGCTGCCCAGCAGGTGATCTATCACACAGAGCGAGAGTGAATGAGTGAGTCAGTATATTTTTCGTATTTATCAACATAAAACATATAATATGTATATATACTTTCACAGCACAACCGACAATGCCTCTGTACAAAGAAGACAGAAGCTAACATGAGCACCACCACCAGCATCAGCATCAAAGAAGCAGTGAAAATTCTCTTTCCTAATCAGCAGCATTGTAATAATAATTGTGACGATGACTATGAGTTACGACCACTGATTTTTGATGCAGATGCAGATCAACCAAAATATATATATCGTATTTATCAACATAAAACATATAATATGTATATATACTTTCACAGCACAACCGACAATGCCTCTGTACAAAGAAGACAGAAGCTAACATGAGCACCACCACCAGCATCAAAGAAGCAGTGAAAATTCTCTTTCCTAATCAGCAGCATTGTAATAATAATTGTGACGATGACTATGACTTACGACCACTGATTTTTGATGCAGATGCAGATCAACCAAAATATATAAAACCATCATTTTAGAAAAGGTGGATAAGAAATACATACACACCAGCGACAGACATGGACATGCTGCTTAACAGAAAAGAGAAAAATATTAGATAGGTAAAGCGACTTATGTGTGTGGATAGAGCATTCTTCTTTTCAGAGAGACTCCTGCTGTTTTGCTGGTTTCGTTCAAGGGAAAAAAGCTGCCAACTCAACAAGACGGTTGAAAGGACCACCGGCCATGCTTTAAAAAAATTATATCCACTGCTGCTGTTGTTGTTACTTTTCTACTACTACTACTACTTATTTTTGCTGCTTCTGATCATGATATGGCAAAATGATGATAATGATGACGACGGTGAGCTCTGACTTTTTTTTGAATAAACGCACATTATCATCATCGTCATGGCAAGATGATCATCATCAGCAGCAGCATTGCAGTAGTAGTAGTATCATGATAATGAATATTACCTTTTTTACCTTTGCACTTATGTACATGTCATGCACCAGTCGTAAAAAGGAACATGTGAAGTTATTATTGTGCTATTGTTGAAACCAAGCCAGTTTTGCACACGCATTTCTTACACAAAAGTGCTTCAATTATGAACGTTATTATCACAGGATGGTCATTTTTATAGAGAGAGATATAATATTTTCTTGCTTAACACCAATGTATTTACAACCGTCTGTTACTGAACTGCCCTTTTCGCGTTCATTGTTACTCATTATGAGAGGATATTATGTTCGCGTAAAAAAAGTGTTTAAAAAATGATGAACATAATGATAATTCATAAATGATAATAGCGTATAAAAGAAAAGAACAAAAAACGGAGCAAACAGGGGAAAGCGCTTAAAAACTCATACCATAACTTTTGCGTGTGTAGTTCTTTTATTTCTTTTTTTTGCATGATTTACGCATTACACGGCATTCGTAACCGTGTTTTTTATGACAACGACTTGTGCTCATGTTTCTCATCATCATCATTCATCTCTCATCATTGAGTCAGTTGCAGAAAACACAATAAATGAAAAATATTACATTTTTATTTGATGATTTACAAGGAAGATGCAAGACGAAAAAAAGGAGGAGAAGGAAAAAAAGAAGTTTAGTAAAAACAGTGATGGAAGACCCACTAGTTTTGCAAGTTGGTAGAGACTTGTGTGCATCTGTTTGCAGTAATAAATTCTTTTGTTAGCCCATTCTACTAACTTTTCATTTGTTTTGCATGCCATTTTGATTCATTGAATACCTAAATGCGAAAAAAATCTAATCACTAATGAGTGCCTGGTCATAAATACAGGCTGCCTACTGACAACTGACACGTCCTTCTCATGTTATATCCTGTGCCTTTTGGCTCAAGAAACTATAAAAATGAATAATATTTCATCTCATCATATCATGCATCAGCATATGTCATTTAATTTACAGCAAACTACATGACACAAAACAACACACTTTAATTGAAATTTTTTTTCTTCAAAAATCTTTTTGGGAGGTTGGTTATTTGGTGGCGCTATATATACATATGCCATCATTAAGGATGAGATAATAAGCAAAAAAGGTCAGTAATATCTTTTTTTCCTTTAGTGCTCACTTGAATTAGCTGATATACAATCCTCCTAATCACTATACTTATTATAATTGGGCAGCAGGAAAGGTTGTGTACGTGATAAAGTTAATCTGCACTATATTTTATATTTATTTGCAAGTCCGTTAAAACAACATATGTGTGGAGTTGCATGACGTAAATACACACCTCACTTAACATGCACCGTAATTAAAAGTCATAATATTAATGATAATTTTTGTGAATCGCGAATTAAATAAAGAACATGAGCAAAAGCTCGTCTAATGAATCTTTATAAAAATTACAATAGGAAGTTGAAAAGAAGAAACAAAGAAAACTGCTGTGGTGGTGGCATGTTGGTGGTAGTTTCAAAAGGATCCACTCCTTTTGTTGATATTATTATTTTTCATTATTTTTTCATTGTTCATTCTTTTCTGGCTGTCTGTTTCTCTCTCTCTAGCTAGCTGTTATAGTATTTTATTTTATTCATTTCA
>JAANSP010002393.1:0-12895 GCA_036850745.1 Homidia socia | reverse complement strand
AACTGAACTACTTTTTAGAATTGAAAAAAATATTTCTAGACAAAATACCAAACACCTTTTCTGTGTTATCAAGATAATGTTATGAAAAAGTAGGAAAAAATATAATCTAGTAGAAAAAATATTCTCCCATATCCATCCATCACATGACAAAAGTAAGAAGCGTCTCATGCGAAAAAAGTGGAATTCGACTGACATCAACACGACGACAACCAAGAAGACCAAGAAGCAGAAGAAGACGACGACGACAAACGCAGTAGTAGTAATAAGATTGGCAGTTGGCATTTTTTTGGCAGAAGGAGAAGGAGCGTTTTAAAGCACACAAAATATGCGAGCATTGTTAAATATGTGAGTATTTTTCTATATAGGAAAAAAAGTATGAAAGAAACACGATTTACTACTACCTATGTACCACCACCATAATATACTGTCGAGTTTGAATAATATGTAGAGTTTTAGAGACACGCGCAAAAGGTTAGGGTAGGAATTTTTATTTCAGCTTTTTTTGCATCATCTTCTTAATTCTTGTACTGCTATGCATCATCATCATCATCGTCATGATCAGTGATGATTGTAGTACGGCGTTTGCTGTCGTTTTTGTGGCATGACAGTAAGAAGAACGACATGTTCCACAGGAGCAGCAGCAGCGGCAGCAAAATAAATATGATCGAAACACAATAACGTGAAGATTTAACGATGAAAACGGGTTGAGTTTTAACTTGCTTGCTAATGCTGCTACTCCATCGTCGTCGTCCGTCACTGCACTGGTGGTAGTGGTGGTTCAGGGAAAAAAAACTTGATTTCCCATCATCATGCCATGTGACAAGAAGAGAGAAACAGATCAAAATTAAATATTATTATTTGTGTGAGCGAATAAGCCATACTTGACAATATAAGTTTTGTTCTTTCTCACTCCACTACTACTTCTACTACTAGCTCTGCAAATAATAATAAATATTATAAAAAACCGATCAAAATTATTTTACGAATGCCATTCGCCATCAAGAGAAATAAATGAAATATCTGGTGCATGCATATAAACAGTATTAAAAACATGATAGGAAAGAGTAAACAATCGTAAAAAACAAGGGATCAACAAACCAATAAGTTTTATAAGTCAACTACCATGCAAGATAAAAAAATGCCATAATATTTACGAGTTTACTACTAGTTTGTAGTGCTAATACACTGATACTGAAGATGATGATGGCAAGTAGTAGTAGTAGTAGTAGTAAGTGGAAGTGTAAAAACACTTATCCAAGGTTATAAACAAAAAAAGAACATTTAATATATTACGGTTTGATTTTTTTCCACTGCCACTGCTCTTTTCTCTCACTCACCCTTTGTATTTTTTTAATCAGAAAAATTCCAGTGGTTCGTGCATTTTTCTTGGCTGAGGTCACCAACCAAATAAATGACACTCACACATGCATGCAGAATGCACAGAGAGAGAGAGAGAGAGTAACAAACAATAATACGACGACATGAATAAAATACCAAAAAGTCAACTCACCACAGCAGGCAGACAGGCATCATCATCACCAGTAGTAGCAGTAGTCGATATGTACATAAACTACCCGTTGTAGTTGTTGGATCACTGATCAATTTTTATATCCGTAATAATTCTCGCCTCTCTCCGTGTAAAACACTCTAATTTACAGTTTTTACATTTATTATTAAAACTGTCGCTGCTGCTACTGTTTTTACATGCAGACAAGACAAGACAATCACATAAAAAACATACAACAAAAGCTCTGTTTTTTTCATTTTGTTTTTTATTAAAAGGTATAACCAATTGACTAGATTCAAAAAAGAGTAAATTACCGGTTGGATGTTTGTAAAAAACACACTCTAGTCATTTCTAGAGTATCACAGTTTAGCAGGGGGTCTATTTTTGTGGATAAAGAGTGTCATTGAGAATGAAATTTGTTAAATGGCCAGTGAATATAATGTTTATTTTAAAAATATGCAAAAGTTTGCATGCAGGAATGTCTGTAATAGAAAAAAGTGCAGTCTCCTGTTGATACCCGTGTTCTCTGAAAAGCGTGTCAAATATATTTGTATTTTTTTTATAAAAAAGGAATACTCTCTGAACAGCAGCACATCCGCACTAACCTACGATCCCGTTTCTTATTTATGTGCATAATAATAAACCGATAGAATAAAAAAACTCAATTTCTCGTTTCTCCGTTGTCGTAACTAACACCACACAAGTATAGTTTTAATGTATGCAAGAGTCTGACAAGTTGGTTATTTTCATATGTACATACATTAATGAATCCCCTCACTCTCTCGCTATAAATAGATACGTGAGTGCATTCAAGCAGCAGGAGCAGGAGTAGGTTTCAATAACGTGACGTCCTTTCTGTCAAAGCTTTCTCTAGATATATTATGCACAAAACCAAACCACTCACTTTTTTCCCCTGAACTCTCTTTTATGTTACGTCAGTGAAGGAACAACAGAAAAGGGCAGGAGGCTATGAAAAAAAATTCTCTTACACGGACAAAAAATATAAATGATACGAGTAGTGAGTGAGAGTGTGACGCATTTGTGTATAAAAACCAGGGAGAAAATGATGTTTTTTCTGTCTCTCTCTGAACATTGCAACAACCTTACAGTTTTATACAGATTAGTTGCAATTGTTCGGTATTTTTTCTCACAGGACGGAGAAAAACGCATAAAAACGACGAGGAGCAGGGATGAGAGAGAGAAAAAAAACTTACGTTTCTATTATGAAGATTATGAAGGAGAAAAGGAAAATCCAATTCAAATTGGTTGAAGGTGCTGCTACTACATGAACATGTCACAGAATTCAGTCGTGTATGCAATATTCGTCGAGAGAATTATAAAAGCAGTACAAAAAAGGTGTATGTTGATTCTGATGAGAAAAAAAGTTTAGAGAAGCAAAGGGTCCTTTGATGATATGGCATATGATGATGATATTATTATGAAAGAGTCTTGTTCAGCAAAAAAAGTTATAAGAAATATTGCCGGTTATATCTCTGTATTGTCGTTACTTTTATTTTTGGACAATCGACACGATGAGTTGGTTAGCTATCGTAGAGAGGTAACGTGTATATAAAGTAAGCTTGTTGCATTTCTTTTTTCTCCCATGTCTCTTTTGTTCCTTATTATTTTTATTTTCTCCCTTTTTCTTTTTGTCAGGTATTTTTTTCTGGTGAGTTATAAAAACACCAGCAAAAAATGGTAGATACAGGCAAAAAATAAATAATAATAATAATATCATTGAAATATGTTTCCGTCTTTGGTATGCCAAGGGGTCATGCAAGTGTACAAGAAGATGAAATGTGTACTTTCGTAACAGAAACGGATGATAAAAATAATTTCTAGTAGAAAAAATGTGGTGGAGAGTAGGAAAGCAAAGCTTTTCATTTCAATGAGTCGTCAGTAGCATATCGCTCTGATTAAAAGTAACGTTCAGCAGTAGTACGTCAAGGTGTATGTATACCCTTAAGGATTTTTGATGTGGAACTAAGATCATAAAGCAAAGCCCTGATTTTCCTTTGAAATATAACCCCAGTATATTATAGAAAAAAATCATGAAAATACAACTCTTTTTTTCTTGGTCTGTATTTTTGATAATATCACGAGAAGAACCGTAACATGTATTTTGAGTATCGTTATAAACGAGTACAAGGCCAACGCACCTGAAACAATCAACTTCTAGGTCTGTATTTTTGATAATATCACGAGAAGAACCGTAACATGTATTTTGAGTATCGTTATAAACGAGTACAAGGCCAACGCACCTGAAACAATCAACATGAGACCAAGAGACTGAAAAAAGAAAAAAAAGCACTTTGGCTGCTGCTGCTACTCGTCTAAAAAATGAAATCGGAGATTATGGGCTACTTCACTAAAACAGAAAATATAAATTGTAAAAAGCAGTTACTCGTATTTCTGGATATTTTTTTATGCTGGAGGGCCGCTTTTTGCTGCTACTACTCGTCTAAGAAATGAAATCGGAGATTATGGGCTACTTCACTAAAACAGAAAATATAAATTGTAAAAAGCAGTTACTCGTATTTCTGGATATTTTTTATGCTAGAGGGCCGCTTTTTCACGTAAACTTTTTTACAAGTAAGTAGCAATAAGGAAGCAAGGACACGAAATATCAAATATAAGGTAGAAATTCAAGTGCCTGCTGCTGCTGGACAGAAACATAGTGTATCAAAAGCGGTAACAAATTCAAGGAAAAAACGGTTGAGCGATAGCATAGCGATATGCCTTTTTCATCAGGTTTAAGTTACACTAAAAAACACATACCAGCCTCCAAGAAGACGATGATGGCGATGACGATCGTCAAAGAGTTTTATTTTTGGGAAGTTTCTGTTGGTGGTGGTGGAAAGAGATAGAGATGCAGTTATAGAAAGGTCGACTAGTTTTTTTTCCTTCTTGCCAAGGAGGAAAACGTTACGTTCCCTTTATATATAAGTAACTTGTGTATAACCAATCTAGTATTATTATTAATCAGGTTCACAGGTATATATTTAAGTGTATTTATTTGTACATAACTTACTATTATTATTATTACACAACAACAATGTATATTCAGCTCAGAAACAGATTTTAAAAGCACGTCCTATTCCAGCCAGACACTAAGAAGAAGCGTTTAAGTAACTAAAAATATCTAAAAAGCCTCGTTGCTTCATTCGTTTACATGAAGAGGAGAAGAGAAAAAACGAACACACCTGGAAGAAAACATAATTTTTTTCTTACCTTGCTGGTGGTTCACTTCAGAGTTTAAAGATGCTTTTAATAAAAAGAAGGTTGTTGCGTCACATGACAAGAGAGTATATAGAGATATTCATGCATAGGTAATATGAGTGTACACACATTGCTTTTCTATAATTATAATACCAAAACTATTCTTTAAACATGTTCCAAAACTCAAACCCCATAAGCGCCACAACAAACAGCGTAGCATTAGTAAAGAAGAAAAAAGTATCAAAACGAATAACCGTGTAGGTTTCTCTATTTTCTTGGGGAGTTTAAGCACAAAAAATAAGAGATTTTCGTGTAAGAAAAAAAAAGAAAAAATCTTGTGTGAGAAGAGAGCTCAGAGCTCCTCTTTTTTCCTTGTCTATTGGTCATACTCATATATGAAGTAGTAAGTAATGAAGCGAAAGAGTTAAAAAAAGAAGAGCGAGTTACTTTGTATAGGAATTTTATTCGGTTGTCGAGAAAGGTGAAAAAAGGGTTAAGGCACCGGTGATCCTATTCTTAGCTTCTTATACGCATCTCCTTCGGATCACGAAAATGTTTTTTACACGGCTGATGATACCGTTTTTATGTCTACTTCAAACTACATATAAAGTTTTACCAACGACGAAAGGCTACTTTTTCATACGAGATATAAAAGTATAGATACGTGTGACCAATAAAGTAGAAGAGTGAGAGAGTGGTGGTGGTGGTGTAGTAAAAAAACGTATCAAAGTGATGGATCGAGGTGCGGTTCATTCTTTTTAACATGATCTACAACAGATTGAAAGGCTACTTTTTCATACGAGATATAAAAGTATAGATACGTGTGACCAATAAAGTAGAAGAGTGAGAGAGTGGTGGTGGTGGTGGTGGTGTAGTAAAAAAACGGATCAAAGTGATGGATCGAGGTGCGGTTCATTCTTTTTAACATGATCTACAACAGATCATCATGATACACACAACCAAATGTATTTATTTTTATATACATATATCCTCAACTGAACATTCCGTGGGAAATTGTTACTTGTCTGAAAATTGTTTCGTTTACAAAATTGTTTTTGTACAATATCCTTTCTTATAAGCAGCTACCTTATTTTTTATAAATGTTCCTTTCTACTTACATTGCAGCAGCATTATTATTGCCATTGATCAAAAATGTCGTTGCGACAAGCACTGTCTAGGTGAGTTGAGAAGGAAGCGTTGAAATTTAATTTTTTGTGTACCATTGTGTTACTTTCCGATTCGTTGGGTTTCTTGCATTACCTATTACTAATGAATTGATGAACATTGTAAGAGTATACGCAAAGAACATTATTATTATTATATGAAAGAGTTAAATGTATAAAAGCAGTGAACAACACACGGGAAAAGGGTGGTGCGTTTTTTGTACTTCTGTTGGTGGTGCTGCTGCTGATGTGTATAGGATCTTTAATAATCAAACAAAAAAGTATCGTAATAATGTCGCGGATCAGCAGTATCATCGTCGTGATCGTCATCATCATCTCTTTTCATATCTCCTCATGCTGCTGCTGCTGCTAACATCGAATCATATTATCGGTTTGATGAAATGATGATTACGTGCTATTATTATGATGGGAATCGCTGTTTGCATGTGTGGTGGTGGTGATGCAATAATAACTGAACGTGAAAGGATTGTTTGTTTGAGAAGAGCTGCTGCTGAGGTTATAATATGCAACAACAAAAAAAAGAAATTTGGGATAAGAAGATGAAGGGATGAGGATATGGAGCCTTTTTTGTGGCGTAGAAAAATAGAAAGACTAGTAGAAAAGGTGATGTGATGTTTGTTTGCGCTTTGTGGGTTAAGGGGCTTTCTGCTGCTGCTGAGCTGAGCGTAAATAAATGAATTGTACAAAATAAATAAACACGTAAATAGCATCGGTGGTAATTTTAAATAATATAGCTGGTTTTCAATTGTAAAAATTATTTTATTAATAGAAACTTGAAAGGTTTTTTAAAGGAAGAAAAAAATATTATTGAAAAGTAACAATTTTTGAAGGAAAACTTGCTCATAAAACAACTTATCTATCTACAAATGAGAGGTCAAGAGTAATGGATAGTTTTGAAGTATTGTTCACCTTTTTCCAAAAACAAATCACCACTTTTCATTGTTTATTTGAAAAGCAATCATTTCCCAGTAAAAATCCCACCACACACATTTCACATCCCATCAAAATGCGCTATTCACCTTGCGCTTTGCAAAACAGACAGTTATTTCACTAATCCATCAGTTAGTCAGGTATGCGTAAAAAGTGAGTAATATCAGCTGCCACGCTGTTGCTTTTGTGGTGTAGTTTCTTTAACAAGCAAAATAGAATATTCTCATTATATAGCAAATACGCAGAGCAGCAAGCAAATACAAAAAGTTACAAGCTAAGTTACATCATCATCATCACGATGATCTTTTTCAACAAGATAACGATAAACATTGTATTTATGTATGTGTGTACTACTACTACTACAAGTTTATTATATTTTACTATACCTACCTGTCCTTCATATGCACATATTATCCACGAAAAAAATCTACAAAAAAGAAAAATATGATTAATGACCCCCTTCATTGTTTCATGACATGACCATCAGTCAATCTGATTTTTTGCTGCATTCCTTTGACATCAAGTTCACCAAACAGCAGCAGCAGCAGCAGCAACTGAACCGAACACACAAACAGCAATATTCCTTTTTTATTTTTGCAAAAGTAGACGCAGTAGTAGTTGTGGTGGTACAAGTACCAAATGATCTCATGATTGTTACAGCACTCATCATCATCAGTTATATATCATGAGCATATTAAAGGGATCACGAAAGATCATATTTTAACTTGAAGCAGCCATGAACTTGCAAACAAAACAGAAAAAAACGTTACCTGACATACCGCTGCTGCTGTGTCTACCGTCTAGTCTTCATGAAAATTCAAATCCAACAGCTAAAACCATGTGTGTGTTTTCTCTCGTTTATGTAATTTCCTTTTTTCCTGAAAAATAATCAAAACTTTTACAAGATGCAGTTTAAGTCTATAATACTGTCTGCGCGGCTGCTGTAGAATGTTCAGAATAAATTTATTTTCAATAATTTATTCTAATCTGCTGTTGATAATACCTAGTGACCTCACACACAGTAGCAGAACGGAACCGCATCATCAAGTTTTACATAACGCACTTAACCTTGCAGGCTACATACGTACAGAAGTGCATGTAAACCAATAAGGCTCTTAAACAAATAATGTTTCTTTTGCCTACTTCCTCCTTTTTTAGAAAAAAGCAATTCTCTATCCACCTCTTCCATAATACTCCCATAATCCATCGATCTGCACCCATAAACTTAAAGAAGAAGGAAAAACTTCAATATAATTTCCATTTATTGATTGCACCGCAGTTGCTTCTCCACAAGAACTAGGCTAGACTCCATAAAGAAGACGATATATTTTGTAGTTGGGAAAAACTTGAATCCTCCATCCATCCATACTACTAAATAAGCGAGATAGTAGAAGTATAACTGGAAAAAAAGTCCAAAACAACCACTCATATTATACAATCCGGTTTTTTTTCAACTCTCTCGAGAAGCTTAAATAAAAACGCATTATTTTGGTGTACACACACCAAAAACTTTCATCTTTGTATGGGTGTTCTCTCACAACAGTAAAGTGTCATAGTGGAACAAAGTGCACCCAAAAAAAGAGAGAAGTGCACCGCACCACCACCACCACCACCGTTGCTCTTTTTTTATCCAGAGAGACTTTTCTCTTTAATTTATGTGCATATATATATGTGGCTGTCCACCTCCTACCACCGCCACCAGTCAGAAAAAAATGCTCTCCAGAGTATTCCTTCATATTACACACGACAGAAAAACCTATTCTTTCTCGTTACTTCCGCGCTTTCAAGCTGATCACTTACAACAATCAGCAGAAAGGAGCACAGAGGAACAACCGCCGCAGCGGGTACTCGTTTTTTTCGGTCGCGCTTCTTCCCAATAATAATATCCATCTCTGGTGGTGGTGGGTACTATACTCTCACTCAAAAACATAATAAACTTTTTTTCGCATCTTTTGCTGCTGCTGTTCCTCAACAAAATATTCTCTGTGTAGCACCAACTTCTTCTTTGCTTGCGCTACACAGAACGAACACAGAAGAATTTGAAATGATAATAAAAACGTATTGATAAGCGATGCTAGTATAGGAGCTGCACTCACTACTTCTCCATTCTCCGCGATCAATACGCATTACCATAAAAGCATTAAAGTTGCAAAAAAAGTAATGGAGCGGTGCAGCAAGAAGGATGCAACTTTGCAATGAGCCGATACAGAACGAACACAGAAGAATTTGAAATGATAATAAAAACGTATTGATAAGCGATGCTAGTATAGTAGCTGCACTCACTACTTTTCCATTCTCCGCGATCAATACGCATTACCATAAAAGCATTAAAGTTGCAAAAAAAGTAATGGAGCGGTGCAGCGAGAAGGATGCAACTTTGCAATGAGCCGATGGTGGTCGTCTTCTCTATATTTATTTTTATGCGTGGGTCAATGTATTCTATGAAAATTGAAATTGCAGTGCATTTTCACTCTCCCTCACTGTCTTTTTATGTGTGCCTGTAAACATCTTTGAAAATAATAAATTTACAATGAATAATTTTGTTTTTTTCTACTAATAACTCTTAAATTCTAAAAAAACACCCATTCAAACCATTCATTCATATAAAAGCATTAAAGTTGCAAAAAAAGTAATGGAGCGGTGCAGCAAGAAGGATGCAACTTTGCAATGAGCCGATGGTGGTCGTCTTCTTCTCTATATAGATTTTTATGCGTGGGTCAATGTATTCTATGAAAATTGAAATTGCAGTGCATTTTCACTCACCCTCACTGTTTTTTATGTGTTCCTGTAAACATCTTTGAAAATAATAAATTTACAATGAATAATTTTGTTTTTTTCCTACTAATAACCCTTAAATTCTAAAAAACCTCCCATTCAAACCATTCATTCAATCGGGTAAGAAAAGCCCATTAAAATTTATGTAAATGTAGAAAAAATTGCTCATCTAAAAGAAAAGCTGTAAAAAAGAAAGAAAAGACATACAACCCCACCATACCACTGCCACCACCACGATTGCACGTTCAAACTTTTTCCCCATTCCATATTATCCCCCAGAAAACCTTAAAACTTTCTTTTATTTTTTTCTACATTTTCAGCAAAACCTTCACAATTTTCCCCAGTAACGCTCCAAATTTTTTTTTAGACTTTGCATGTTCTTCTCTTCTTTTTCATAGCAATAAGTACATAGTTTTTTTCTCCAAAAGTAGCAGCAACAGCAGCAGCACAAGATATTATAACAGGCATTACTAAGAATAAGCAATCGTAAGTAGGAACCCGAAAAAAATACTTTTTACTAAAGTCAAGGCAAAAGCAAAACCAGCCAGCCATCCAATGATCCAAGCATTCATACTACTGCTAAGTCAGTGAGAAGTAGAGAGAGAGAGAGGAGAACCCTCCCAGAACACGAGTTGAATACGAAATAAGATTTTTCCTTTTGGATAAAAAAATACATACATACAATGCATGCATACATATTACATGGAGAATGCACATTAAGTGGCAAGTATTATTTTTTTCTTGTTCAGAGCAGCAGCCAGAGAGAAAACGCGAAATGCTAACGAATAATATAATACGTGGAGTAGTAAGTACACACACATACAGAACTGTGTATTGTATGTGTCGATATGATATTACCTACGTACATTACATATACAACCCCTTTTTTCCAGCAGCAGAAGCATCATCATCATCATCGTCACAACAAACCCAACCACCAAAAGCAATTGCTTTTTATATACACACACATATGCATAGAGAGAGAGAGATACGTAGAAAACTGAGCAAGAAGGAGCAGCAGCACAAAAACAGAACAGAGATCTTGGCTTATTTAGTTTTTGCTGGATTATAATATATATGCCAAAGTCCCTCTTACTCACTCTTTTTACAGCATTGGTGGTGGTGGTGGTGGAAGAAGTAGTGAGTGAGCTCATGATATTTTATAAGAAGAAAAAGCGGCATAAACTATTCTTATAGGACGTGGTATAAAAACGTGTAGGCTTCTTATTCTGGTGTTTTGTGCTGCTGCTGCTGTGCTGCTCGATCGTATGACACACACACACAAGTTCACTCAGTCAGTCGACACGTACGAGATGTAAAACCCAAGGCATATAATATAGAAAAGCTAAAGCATACGATCATTCTCTTCTTCTTCTTTTGCCTCTGCTGCTGCTCCTATCGTTTCGTTCGTTTCTCTGACTCAAATATACACTTTTTTCCCTACATAATAGCTCATTCAGGTCACGTCCAAAGAGACCAAATCTAAATTTTACGCGTATCGTCTGGAAATGCATTTTCCTTCTTACTCTTCTTCTTCTTCTCCTCTCTTCTACTAAAGCAACTTGCTATATTGCTTTTTCTACAAAACACTTTTTGTACACTCACTCAGTCGTCTCACTACAACTACGACGAAACATAAGAGCAGAGAGAGAGAGAGAGAGAGAGAGAGGAAAAAACTGTACAGCTTGAAGAAAACGAATGAACAAAGAACACGGGCACGTAAAAGTATAAAAAATATTTTTGGTGGGCATGCTATGCGCCATGTATGTATGTCGATGTTATAAAAGAAACCTGCGATTTGAAAGGATATAAAAAATATTATATAAACTTAAACTATACAGCAGCTATAGAGAGCTAGACACCAAAGAACCACCACCAACAGCACGGCTACTTTTACTTTTAAAATATCGCCAGTAATTTTTACGTACGCAACATTATTAAGATACTTGTACAGCATGTGAGAAGCAGCGGTGGTGGTGAGGGAGGATTAAAGTTTTGTACAGGAAAAAAAGTAAAAAAAAACATTGTAACATTTTATTCCTGCTCTTTCATATCGATTATTTAAGATTTTTAGAGAGGCACGTTATTATAAACTAAATATTTTGCTCATCAACTATTAAAGTGTTGCTGTTGCTGCTTTCAGACAAATTATTATGTGAAATGTTTTTTTAGATACTTGTACAGCATGTGAGAAGCAGCGGTGGTGGTGAGGGAGGATTAAAGTTTTGTACAGGAAAAAAAGTAAAAAAACATTGTAACATTTTATTCCTGCTCTTTCATATCGATTATTTAAGATTTTTAGAGAGGCACGTTATTACAAACTAAATATTTTGCTCATCAACTATTTAAGTGTTGCTGCTGCTGCTGCTTTCAGACAAATTATTATGTGAAATGTTTTTTCTATAGCTGAGAATCTCAACGGAAATGAGTGCATCTGAAAAAAATCTTATCTAAACTGTCAATACTGTCATTAGGATACTTAGTGCAGAGTTTATGATATTCCTGTGTAGAAAAAAGTAAAAATGATAAAGCTCTAATGGGTTACTAAATTAAGTCATTGGTAACATCAACCTGGCTGAAAAGCAACAAGNAACAACCTGGCTGAAACGCAACAAGCAAAATCAACTCTTGTCTAGTTGAGAGAAAAAATCTCTGCTGCCTGCCACAATTCAATTTTCCTTTTTTAAATGAATAGCTCATCATAAAGCAACCACCACTACTCTCAATGATATGATGATGATCATGTGCGATGCTTGCTCGTATCATCAAACGAGACCACCATTTTCCGCACTCAACAAAACAAAATGACACGTTACGGTTACACTAAAACGCTCATAATTTCCCATAATGTTAGGTTTCCTCGGTTGGTGGAGAGAGAAAAAAAATTGAAAATGTGTTTGTTGTACGCTCTCAAGTGACACATACACACACGCGCATTTCTTTTGTCAGCAGAGAGAAGCAACATCATCACTAGACCAGAAAGCTTTGAGTGAAAAAAAGAACATCATCATCGCAATGCCGTCGTAATAAAGCTTGAGTCAGTCAGTCGGTCTCTCTCTCTCACTTTCTATTCCCCATAATAACAATAATACAGTGTTTTGGGATGATGTAACAATACCACAACAATTCTTTACTTTTTTGATGCTGACAAAGAACATGCATTACATATTTGTAGACGAAAAAAAAAGAGTTTTATTGCGAGAAATTCTCTCTTGTTTTGTGGTTTTTGGGCTAAAGGTGATCATCACATTGTCGTCATTACCGTCATGATGCTGCTGCT
>JAANSP010002392.1:0-12902 GCA_036850745.1 Homidia socia | reverse complement strand
ACAAGCCTATTTTTGCGAATATAATATTTAATAATATATTACCGTCGGGACAGTCCCATATATCTTGAGCATCACAAATGTATTCAGGCCTTATACCTTTATTTGCGAGACAAATAATAATTTAATCGTCTTTTAGTAGCGATATTTGTTTGCTTAAAATTTATTTAGCTTACACAAGCCAGAGATTCCTCCTTCCTCTTCTGCAGGACACCTTATCTCGTTTTCACTGCAGGGGCATCTCTTTTGTAACACAATTTTAAACATTTCAAATTAAGTTTAGACGCTTTTCTACAACTTTAATATTGTTACTTTACACTACTTACCTCCTCCTCCTCATCAAAAAAATCCCCACAGTCATTTTCACCGTCGCATACCCATCCAGAATTTATGCATAGACCACTTGGACACTGAAGCCCTTCACATGGACATCCAGCCTCGTCTTCGCCGTCGTCACAATCTGGCTCGGTATCGCATTCTGAAAACATTGAAATGGAAACAATCAACAACAGCCCAACTTTGCTGAAATTCAATAAGGTTCATATGTCACTTACGCCAATGGGTTGGAAGACATTCACCTATTATATTCCCAGGAGAAAGTTTTGAAAACAAAAGCTTATTATTGAAGTGTATAAAACATACAATGATAATAATATCAATTATTTGTACACTTACCAGTATTGCATACAAACTAGAAATAAAAAATTAAGGAAATTAGGCTTTTTTAATAAAATAGTTGCTACTTATTTTGTGTTCAATCTTATTTTACCCCAGAGCAGGGCGTTGAAACCGTAGTAGAACAATTCTGTTCGTCAGATCCGTCCTGAAAAGAAACATTATGATTAAGATTTCAGTAGTATGATAAAAATGATAATGATTGATTTCAAAAATACCCCGCAGTCCTGATCCCCATCACAAATCCATCCTGAAGGGATACAGGCTTTGTTTTGTGGACATTGGAACTGAAATGAAGAAATATCATGAAATAAATTCTACTAAAATGTAGTGCCAGTATCTTTCAATTTATATTACCCCTGGACATTCTGTAGTTGTAGCTGGAGCACAATTTAATTCATCAGTTGAATTTAAGCAATCTGCCACCCCGTCACACACCTATTATTACATTGCAAATAAAAATCACATACGACAAACGGGTTTCAATGAGGATTTCTTAATTCTGAAAAAATCTTACGAGGGAAGAAGAAATGCAGGAACCACTTGCTTCACATTGGAACTAAAAACGAAATACATCGTATAAAGATTATTTTTAAATAAACAAAGTTTACATGGCTTATTCAAATCTTACTTCGTTTGATCCACATTCCTCTGAGTATGCCACTCCAGCTAGAACGGCAAAAAATGTAATTACAAATGAATTGAACATTTCGGCAGCAAATTAAAATTAACCAAAGATTATCGCTTCCAACGGAATAGCAGCAGCAGAATTTATTTGATCAATGTGGTACTGCAAACCACCAGACTTTTCTTTTATATCCATGTACTGTTACCTTTCATGTCACCCCAATCAGTTTTCAAAATGACATAAGAAGATGGATGTTAACATGTTCTATCTAGATAAATCACATAATTACTCGATGCAAAATCGTGCTTTGGAATTTGGAACTCCATATATTACAACTATCCGTGTAATAATATATAGTTCAAATCGATCAAAAATTTTAAATTTGGGTCACCGTAGTCAGAAATTTGACNACTATCCGTGTAATAATATATAGCTCAAATCGATCAAAAATTTTAAATTTGGGTCACCGTAGTCAGAACTTTGACACGAAGGTCATGATGAAGAGAGAGAACGGATGCATATAGCGGACCGAACGCGTCGTCAGCATCAGCATCATATCTCAGGCTGCCCCAAAATGAAGCAGCCGTGTGAGCGAATGAAGCAATAGTAGAGGATACTACATCATCTTTCCAAGTAATGGACATATGGCTTTTAGCTGTATAGCTTTCACTCTCACTTTTCCATCATTTCAGTCCTCTCCTCCACATTTCCATTTCCACAAAAATGGACAAATGACATTGTCCCCATTTTTACTCGTCTTTCTGGTGTTTATGCAAACAAACTGCTTCCCAAAAAGTGTCAGTTAAATTTCAGTTGCAAAGCTAATGCAAAATGGTGTATCAAGGAAAGATTCAGGGAGTTGTGCTGGCTGCGGGTCGTGGTTCACGAATGACCCAGCTGATTGGAAACTCAGTTCCAAAGTGTCTGGTGCCTGTGTGCGGGAACCCATTAATATACTATCCGTTAAAATCATTGGAAGCCGCAGGATTCCGTGGAAAGGATATCCTGGTCATAATTCAAGACCGAGAGGATGTCCGCAGAGCCCTTATTAATATTGGGGAGCGCCTTGGACTTCAAGGAATGGAGGTTCTCGCTGTTCCAGAAGACTCGGAAGATTTTGGTACAGCCGAGTCCATTCGTATCGCTCTCAACTCAAAGAAAATAACTGTAATTTGCACAGCTATACAGCACAAGACCAATACATTTTTTAAATATTTTAAATTGGTCTTTTGCAACAATGAATGTTTTTTTCGTTCCAGAGGGACGCCTTGCTAATTTCCTGTGACACTATTGTCGATATACCCCTGAGAGACTTGTTTGACTTCCATGAGATAAAAGAGTCTGAGCTAACGGCGCTATTTTTATCGCCCTTGCAGATACCAGACGGTGTAAAGCTGCCTGGTCCTAAAAGCAAAATTAAAAATGGCAAGCCCTATAATAAAATTTAAAAAAATATGTGTATATGCACACGTACACTTTTCCATTCGTATCGCTCTCAACTCAAAGAAAATAACTGTAATTTGCACAGCTATACAGCGCAAGACCAATACATTTTTTAAGTATTTTAAATTGGTCTTTGCAACAATTAATGTTTTCTTTTGTTTCAGAGGGACACCTTGCTGATTTCCTGCGACACTATTGTCGATATACCCCTGAGAGACTTGTTTGACTTCCATGAGATAAAAGAGTCTGAGCTAACGGCGTTATTTTTATCGCCCTTGCAGATACCAGACGGTGTGAAGCTGCCTGGTCCTAAAAGCAAAATTAAAAATGGCAAGCCCTATAATAAAATTTAAAAAAAATATACGTACACACGTACACTTAAGTTGATTGTATAATCACAACTTATTTTATTATAGAGCGTGACATTGTAGGTTTTGAAACCGGGGACAAGTAATTTGGTATTTTTGGCATCTGAAGCTGACTGCGATGAAGAACTTAAACTTCCTGTATCCACGCTAAAAAGTTGCCCGCACACCAAGATACTAACAGGCCTTGCTGACACGCATATTTACCTTATTAGTTTCACTCTGTTAAATCGTTTATTGGCAGCTTCCACAGAAAAGTAAGCATGCACATGCACCATTAAAATATTTTTAATAAAATAACTTACTTTTATATAAAAGTTTAAAAAAATTAATTTTAATATTTTTTTCAGGAATTTTATCAGTTTCAAAGGAGAATTCCTGCCGTTCCTTATTCAAAATCAATTTTTTCCAGAGTTTTCAGAATATCCCTTTAAATTTTACGCTTCCATTCAATCACAATTCCGGTGCATTAGGGTCAACTCTGTTCCCAGCTTTGCATTAGCAAACAAATCGAGTGACTGGATAAAAGAGATATTTTTGGACGGAGTTATTCCAAAAAGTAAATGCAGGATCGCTAAAGGATGCAAGTTGTGGGGAACTAGCCTGGGTGAGCAGTGTACAGTCGAGGAAAAGGTTAAAGTGACAAACACAATAGCCCTGGACGGTGTTACTATTAAAGCCGGAGCAACTGTGGAGGGCTGCATACTCTCATCCCAGTCAGTTATTGGCGCAAATGCGGTTATCAAAGAGTGCCTTGTAGGACCAAAGTACCAAATTCCTTCAGATGGTATGTTGCAAACCAAATACAACGAATTTGGTATTAATGTATATTTGCTTACCAATTTACTTTTTAAACAAATTTAAAAAAAAATTTTTCAGGTCGTTTTACAAACGAACAGTTGACAGTAATGGAGGAGGCATACTTTGGAGATTAGTAATGAGAAAATAAAAAAATGTATTAAATGTCGAAAAATATTCTTTTTATAGCTTATAGCCTGATTAACTTAAATGTAGTAGTGTCATAATGCTAAATATATACCTTTTTTATACAAACTTGCACATTATAAAATATTCTATTGTCTGAATTCCCAGAGATGAAGAAATTAAAAATTAACCCTCACTCTTGAATTGGCTATAAAAACGTATGTATAAGTAGACATTTCATTCTTTTTACAAAACCAACGATGATATATTCTAATCCACTAACAAATAATTTAGCATCCATGTTTCATCTTCATCTGTCTAAAACAGTTAGATTATCTAACTCTTCTGTCTCTAGCATGCATTTAATTTAAATTTAAATTTTTCTTTTGAACAAATTGTACAGTGTACAATGTACACCATTTTTATAGCAAATCTGCTATGAATGGGTCTATAGATTTTGTAGAGTTGAGTGTGAGTGAGGAGTAAGCATTGAGTGGGTATTTTTAGCGCGTTCTTGTTCAAGCTCTTGTTTCTCTTTTGGAGGTTTGCTCTTTGCTTTACTTTTTTCCCTTCAAACGAAATGAAGACACAAGAGGAAATTTGATACACCGGTTGTGTTGCATGAATTAGTATTTTTACAACGTGAATATATATTCGTTGGTGAAAAGTTAGCAATAATTGATTACCTAACTACTCAATGCAAAACCCCTCGTGAAAATCGAAAGATCTTTAAAAAACCAACTATAATCAGTACATTCAGTCTGTCAGTAGAGAAGAATGAAATAAGTCAAAATGTTTTAGCGGCAGCAGAAAGGCTGACCACGTTGACATAACTGTACAGTTAAATTATTGGAAGTGGTCAGGTGTTTGGCACTGGCACAGGGCACAGTATACTAAATTATAAACAGTTATTTATTTATATCCTCGATTTAGTCAATAGTTGCAAAGACAAAATCTCTACAATCATCATTAGTGATTAGCGTGTCTTGATCTACTTTTGAGATTTGTAAAAGAGTGTTAAAACGCGGATAGAAATCGATTTTTAAGCCTTAATATTAAAGACTCGTTTCATTAACTAGCTGGAAAATCATGGCAGCAAATGGATACGGCTTTCGGGAGGTGATCATTGATCAGCCCTTTTCAGGAAAATGGATGGATGTCGACATGAACTTGGGTAAAAAAAGAACTAATAAAATGACATTTTTATCATTTAATTAAAGTCTGCAATTTGCATTATTATTTTCTCTGTTTGTTATTTTCCTCGTGTCTATCTAATCATAGGTGGTGGCCACAGCACCTTCCAAGGAACAAAGTTTTCCGATTTTGGTGGAGGGTTTTCGTACAAGCAGTGCTCCCCTCCCAAATCTATTGTTCAAAATCGGTGCATTTATTGGTAAATTAAATTATTATCTTTGTATAATAATGTTCAGTTGCCTATCATTGCGGCATATCTTTATGGTTAATTTGGTTTGACTTTTATTTTAGGCGAACTTTAAATGACACATTGGAACTGACTGAAATATCAATGGACCATAATCTGTTTGATAATCAAGTAAGTCTTTTTTGTCAGGAAAAAACACAGTTCTTGATCAGTGTCCGTGATCATTGTAATATTATTAACAAAATGATTTTGCTACACAATAGGTTCGATACGTATTTCAAAATTCCCCAATAGTCGGACCGATAGCAATCCATGAGACAGATACAAACATTATCATTCTGGTAGCAACGGTAGCTTCTGTTCACAAATTTGTGTTCATCCATCCAAAACGAATTCCTGAGGTTTGTGCTAAATTGAATCACTCCTTTCCTTTATTATTTGTGCATGCATAATTTATTTGCATTTATCGTTTACAGCTGTCAGTTGAAAAGTCTACTCTCGGTAACAACAAGCCGTCAATTTTCTATCAAATTTGCAACAAGCCTCAAATGAGTTTTAAAAGTTTCAACTTTTGTGAAAACGCCGCCAGTAAGTTGGGACAATCTTTTTAAATCTAGGCATCATGGCATAAATCATTCTGCATCTCTTTTAACTTTATTTTAACAATTTTGCAGATATCCCAGTTCCCTTAAGTGCCGCATGCCATTTTGTTCAAACTTCTGCCTACCCCACGCTTCCAAGTCAGTCCCTACAGTCTGTAATGATGCCTCCTCTTCAGACGTGTAACGGGGAATGTTTTTTTGCCTTTTCTTATGAAAACGGTAGTGTTCAAGTGATTAAAGTTTCCAAAGACGATACCCTTGCAACCTTTGAACTAAACCAATCCAACATTCTTGTCAGACTCTTTTCTGGCTTTACCCCTTCCATTCTTCGGTAAGTTTTACTTGCAAAAAAATGTTTAAGCAAAAATAATAATTAGCTCTTGCTGTACAAAAATGACAAACTCAATAAAATTAGTAACAATGTGCGCTTTTAAATTTGATTGCAGCGGTTCCGGAACGTCATCCGAAGCTGTTATCGGCCTCTCCTTTTTCATATCAAAACATGAACGAGGAAACAAATCCTTGTTCCTGGTAACGCTTGGAATGAACGGCCATTTAAGACTATGGATGGGAAACAGTGTGCAGGGGACCATGAGCTGGACTGCACTCCACTCCGAATACATTAACAGAAATTTGGCTGACGGGACTCTTACCGACTCGGGAATGTTGTTGAAAAGATCAAGTGAAGTGGGTGGTGGGGATGATTTGCCGTTTTTTGTCATTTACGTTCCCAACGATGGATTCAGAGTTTACAACGTTGTCAAAAACGTAGGCGGTGGCGCTGGGCAAAACTTTGGTTGCTGCTTCGGTTCCCGCTGGTGTATCACCTTCATCTCTACTTTGTCTACAAGAGACCACTCGAATCGACTTTAGAGAACGTGAACTAGTGGACTTTACTGTAACTCCCGAGTACTTGCACCTGCTTGTGAACAATCCCGAGGAGGAAATTGAATGGGAGGTGAAATCATACAATCTAAAGGAAACCTTGAGCCCTCGTTTCAATCTAGCATTTGCTAGAACCGCTTCCACTGCCAGACGTACAAATGACTGATGACTCCATTGATCCAAAGGAATTTTACATGGATCTTGTGTTCAACAAGTGCTCCTTCAACAAGGCTACTATTATCCAAGCGCTGACAATGTTCAAAAAGGATGACGATGAGCCTCTTAAGGATCACGACTGGAATTTACTCAAAGTCACTGCCGTCAACATTGTTGATAGAGAAATTGCAATGGTCACGTCAACAACGGATTTTGAGCTGTCGGATGACGACTTTAGTGAGATTTCGCTAAAGTATTGGCTCATGTTCTATAATAGCTGTGTTGAATATCACATTGTGAGTGTTGATTTTTTTCAGTGTTGATTTTTTTGAAATAATGATCCTTGCAAAAAAAAATTTAATTGAAACTTTTCCTCTTTTTCGATTCTCCTCAGCACACTGTAAAGCCACTTGGGCTCTTTTACGAAACGAATACGCGCATGATTTGTATTGTGAAAAAGAGTCGGATCTCCTTTCTTCGTCCAACCGACTCTCTGGAAACCTTATACTATTTCCCACACTGTGTTCCCGTTTCCGAAAATATTGATGGCCAAGGTGAGTTGAAGTCATACAAAAACATTATTAAAAATGCTGAAAAAGACATTTTATTTTTGCGACATTCATTCTGATTAATATTTTATTTTTATCATCAGATGATAGAATGTTTCAACTGCACATGATGTTGAAATACTTTGAGCTCTTGGACATAATCGAATCGACCATGGACGAATCCCTACGTCAAAAGCTAGAACGACGACTAAGAGGCAGTCACCTGTCACTTGAAGGGGCTAGCGAAGATATTGCCGCTCTCCTCACTGAAGCCGATCCTCGCAGCTTGTGTTTGCAGCAACGGCACTTTATCACGCTCATTACAAACAAGCTTAAAGAAATTGGAGAGTACGGTGATCAAGCCTTGAAGCAAGTTAACGATCTCTTGATATCCTGGGAAAGAGACTGTGATATTCTGGCTACTGCAACAGCGGGGGAGGGCGTTGAAGATATGGACACTGGAGGACCAATGGTTACCGAATATTTTATGGGAAGTCGTTTGGGAGCGCACTTGGCCTACAAAATATTGAAACAGCTTCTACAGCACAGGTACATGATTGCGAGGAGCACCATCATTCTTCAGTCCTTGTGCATTCGCTACTTTTCCCAAAATAGCGAGCAGGAAGGGATCCACATGCTGTCAACATGGGAGGAAAGACGAGAGGCGATTGCTGCAACCACCCACTACTTTGCTCTGCTCCAACTGTCTGAAGAATATTTCGAGTATTGTCGACCAATGCTCAAGGACAAAGGCATCAAGGTGGCCAACAGTCTCAAAGCCTTCACTGCCGACCACTTGAAAAATGAAAGTTTTGTGGATGGGAAATGGCCAATGAGACTACTGGAAAGCTTTTGCATTTCAAATCTTGGTGGCCTTACAATAAGAAGCAGAGTTAGTCGCAACAAAAAGTCGGGCATTTTGGCGTTTGCTGAGGCAGCAGGTAGAGCAATCTCACCAAATGATCCCACGACCAAGGACCATCCTCTGGAAGAGTTTCTCATTGCCACCTGCCAGTACTCTCGATCACTTGAAAAATGAAAGTTTTGTGGATGGGAAATGGCCAATGAGACTACTGGAAAGCTTTTGCATTTCAAATCTTGGTGGCCTTACAATAAGAAGCAGAGTTAGTCGCAACAAAAAGTCTGGCATTTTGGCGTTTGCTGAGGCAGCAGGTAGAGCAATCTCACCAAATGATCCCACGACCAAGGACCATCCACTAGAAGAGTTTCTCATTGCCACCTGCCAGTACTCCCTTCTCCTAAAGTATGCTCAGTACATGACAACCTACTTTCAACGGGCCAAGGGGACTACCCGAAAGTTTTACCATGGTCTTGCGCACCTCTGCCTTCACAACTTTGAAAGTGCTCTCAACTACTTCCGCTCGATAACTTTCCGTGAAGCCTGTGATGACTCGAAAGTTTTACCATGGTCTTGCGCACCTCTGCCTTCACAACTTTGAGAGTGCTCTCAACTACTTCCGTTCGATAACTTTCCGTGAAGCCTGTGATGACCAGTACTTTTGTGTCAAATATCTGGAATTTAACGAAGTAGAAAATCCACCCATTGAACTCCTGCAGGAACTCTACTCTGGCTACTTTCTCAAAGTCATCAAACTATTCCAAATATACGATCAAATATCTGCCATTCAAAAGTTGGCAGAGGACGGACTGAAAGTCGCAGCTGATGATGATGCTGCCACAAGAATGTGTTCTTTAGCCTTTAAATCTGCCATAAAACTTGACGACTACAAAAGTGCGTACAAGTACATTATGCAAATTCCAAATAGTCTGGACGACGGTGTTCGCGAGAGAAAAGAAAAGTTGGCCTGTCTTCGCATGTTTATCTCCAGAATCATTGAACGGGGTGATGTGGAAACCCTTATGAACCTTAATATGGCTGAAATGTTCAACAAGATTTCGACAGTGAGAGAGATGGTGGAGGACATTTTATGGAGCCAGGCAAATTTATCTGACCCATTGCAAAAAGATGGTGTCTATCAAATCCTCTATTTTTACCACATTACCCTTCAAAACTTTCACAAGGCAGCCTCCGCCATGTATTTTCGTGTCATTCAACTGGGCGAGCGTGGCCGTGGACTGGAGGGACTCATTGCCCAGAGAGATTCTCTTCTTGACGTGCTCACCTGTCTTGGTCTTGTGGAAGACCCAGACTATCGGTATGTGATAAGGAAAACTGGAGTCGTTCCTGAAACTCCAGAACCCACAAAATGTTTGGACGGCACAGAAATTCCACCACTAATCAGTGGTCAGACCACTCTTGACGTTCGCAACTACCAGCAAGTTCACAAGGAGTTGGTACTCTGCACTGCCTTAATCAAGATTGCCGAGTACACCACCCCAAATCCGATAAAGTCGACAGATTTCGAGTCGAGAGTGGAGCAAGCCATTGAAATTTTAACTCATCATCACTACTATGATGACGCAGTGCAGCTGGCCAAGGCGTGGGAAAAACCAGTTGATGACATACTTATGAACTTCACTTCCACCTGCGTTTATCTTCAAAGGGGAATTTTACCACAGACTGGAGATCCATTTGACTATATTCGGCACATTGACACTTCCGATCTGCCCAACAGTAATACGGATGTTCTCGAACTGGCCTTTCGCATACTGCGAAATTATTTAATCACGTGTTCAGAACAATATGATTCCAGATTGTACCAGCAAGTGACGCTCAAGTTGCTCTCTTGTGGAATCCAGTTGCCACAGTGGCTCTCTGACGATTACAAGCGTCGTAACAGTGCCCAGTTTCTTAGATGCTACATGCGTTACGGTTTGTGGGAGGAAGCGGTGGATCTCGTTCTCAAAATGATTGATGCCATACTTGGTCGTCGGCCGCAGGAAGAGTTTGACGCGTCCATTCAGAAAATTTCTGCTTACGACCCTGTCGAACCTGTCCTTCCGTTTACAGACATTAATATTCTCGCCAACGAGCTAAACGTGAGGAGCCACACGGAGAGAAATATTCGCCAACTCCATGAAAGTCTGACAGAAAGAGTGGGCTTGTTTTGTGAGCGTGTGTTGGAATGTACGGCTGAAAGACAAAGGTTGTACGAATAAATAAAGTCTACTAATAATAATAACCATTTTTTATTTAATACTTGAAATGTTTTATTTAGTAGTATCATGTATCTTCGTAAAATATTCTTGTCAACTAATGTAATGAATGTGGGAAAAAATGTGAATTTTTGTAATAGAGCCTTTTCATGTAAATTAATATACTATAATAATAAATTCGACAAAACTGAGAACAACGTTTTTGTAGTAATAATTTCAAAAATTTTATTTTTATTATTTTCTCACTGTCTAATCGACAAATTGATTGAATTATGGGGAATTAGATTATACAATTTTTTATTACAATACTTGCGTCGGCCAGGAAAATTTATCAAGTAAACTTATTCCTTCAGTACAGGCTTGTGGTGGTCGGTGGTCATTAACAAACTTATTCCCACTTTGCTAAGAACGAGTTGGCCATGGAAGGCATAATTTCCAACTTTCTCCCAAGCCTATAAAAAGATTAAATTTTATTAAGTGGCTATGTATTATTTCGCACATATTATACAATAAACTTTTTATCTAACGGCTTACTTGTTGAGACCTTCCGTGACAGCGCTGACTTTATCTGAAGGGCACACCACCGAGCATATGTAATTGTCCAGAAAGAGTGACTTCAAGTATTTCTCTGTCATTGGAGCTAAATCCTCAAGTTTGACCTGCGATATTTTGTCAATCAGCTCTCGAGTGTAATTTCCTGGTGTATTCCTATAGTACGCATGCAAGGAATTGCTACTTAGTCCCAATGGCGTTTTTTCCGTCTCCACATACTCGAATATCAACGAGCTCTTTGCTGACGTCAACAGTTCAGGCGACCATTTGGTTTCGCCACTCAAATGACTGTTGATAATTTCAAGGGCTACTTTGTATGCTCCAACGATATCGGAACAGCGGTACAAGTTGAAATAAATGAGACCCTCGTTAGCAGCAGTCGAGCAGTAGTAATCGTACGCAAAGCCAGCTCCACGAATTCCTCTCCAAAATGGTCCCTCGGATTGAGCAAAATACTGGAAGGTGGTTAAAAGTGCAGCCAAGTCGGGATCAGAGTAAGATCGTGGTCCAGGAATTGCCTGAGTAAGATACGCAGAATCCTTCTGCACCCAATCCTAGAACCATTCCTTTTGGCTTGGCTTTCAATTCCGCTTCCGGAACCATCCAAGCAACGTCCGGCTCATTAGCCAAGCGTCGGGACATTGGGCTTTTCTCATCAAATGGGAAAGAACGCTTTAAAAGTGTGGCAAAGTCTTTACTCGACGTTTCCGCCAATTTGGCATTTAGCTTTGCGAGACAAGTTGAAATGTGCACCACAATATTATTGGGGTCCGTGATGAGACTTCGGATCGCGTCAAAGGCTTGGCAAACTTTCTTGTCATTTCATCAAACGGGAAAGAACGCTTTAAAAGTGTGGCAAAGTCTTTACTCTGTGTTTCAGCCAATTTGGCGTTTAGCTTTGCGAGACAAGTTGAAATGTGCACCACAATATTATTGGGGTCCGTGATGAGACTTCGGATCGCGTCAAAGGCTTGGCAAACTTTCTTGTCATTTTTCGGCAGACTTCCAACAAGATCTTTGAGGAAAGCGTGTTGTCTCACGAGACTACTTACTTTCACGTTACTGTCCGATTTATAAATCAAATCCCGAATGACCACATGAGACATTCTACTGCCTTTTCGTTTCAGCTGGGGCACGTCTCCAGCCATTTTGTTGGCGACCACTTTGATCCTATCCCCTTTCCACTGAGCTTTCCAAAGAATTTTCCTAATCCAGTCCATCCCTTGCTCAATTTTGTCCATTTCAAGTTGCATTCCTAGAGCCAAGTTTTGGGAGTAGCTGCCGCATTTGAAACGGCCGCCAGAGTCAATACCGAGTTCCATGCCGCAGGAAAGCATTTCTCGATTCATGGCGGCGACCACGTCTTCAAATGAGATGAGATTCCCGTCATCGGACATGATGGGACACTCGGTAATATACTCGCGGAAAACTTGCAAATATTTTTTGTGTTCGTGACTCAGGCCAGTGGTGTCCATCAGTACGGAAACGTAAACAAAGTTGGAGTTTATGTCATCAACGTACAGGTTTGCCTTGAAGTCTGACGCCCAATCAGGATTTTGATAGCGGGTGATTTTGTGAAAGTAAATGGATTTGGTGCAAGGAACGTTAATCTTTTCCAGAAAACTGTCAGGAACTTCTCTCTGTAGGAAGCGGAAATTTTAAAATACT
>JAANSP010002391.1:0-12904 GCA_036850745.1 Homidia socia | reverse complement strand
AAAATTGATTTGAAGGGAATTTTTAATTATAAGCAAAAATTTCGCCATTATGGATTTGGATCAGGCCTTGGTTTGAGTTTGAATTTCCAACTTTAAACCGACCTGATAAAGACAGACATGGGTTTCTTGACTTTACTTTAAGGTTTGAACATGGCCTTGGTTTGACTTAACATTTATAATTAAAAACAAAAAAAAAACAAAAACTAACGTGTCGACATGGAATCGAAGTCGAGACCTCAAACACAGTTAAGCAATAATGGCGATCGCTTAACTTGTGCGCCACCACACAATCATTTTTTTACAATGAGTAAAAACCACAACTTAATAAAAAGGAGTAAAAAGGAAAAAAAGTGGAGGACACATACACACATACACACATACATACACACATACACTTGTTGTTTTATAATATAGTAGATTAAAGCACATCAACCTACATTCTTGATTCTACAAACACTGCATCGAAATCCATACTAAAGAGCACACAGCAGCGTCACCCACCAACGCCTACAATCTTAATGTAGAGGATAAATGAACACAATCCAAATCCATGAGTATAATAAATAAATAAATAAGAATAGATGAATGAAAGACCTAAGAAGAACTACCATCATGTCATCATTACTTATTTACTCCACTTACTAGTATGTGAGTAAAATTCTGAACGAGTACTAGTAAAGCGATGATGAGAGAGCTTTTGAGTGTCACTATCGAGTCTGTCTAGAGGAGATTTAAACACAATGAAATGGAATGAATGAAAAAAGTTTTCGTTCTCGTCGATGTGCATGTTGATAAAAGAGCAAGAGTCAAAAACCATAAAAGTTTACGCTCTCAAAAAGCATAAAAATTGGAGACTTGGAGAACAAACGTAAATAACAAATAATATAAAATAGGCGTAGAATTAAAGAAAATTATTATGCCATGATGCATGTTATCTTGTTATTTCCTCGTCATTTTTCATTATTACGAAAATTACGATAATAAAGAGTGATGGCTGACTGTATTAAAATATGAATACATTTCTAATTATACATCCTCTTCCAGTCCAATCAAAAGTATTTAAAGATTTATACCTACCTACCTACTCTACTCACGATAATAAGGCTTCCTTGTCAATCAAGCAAGAATGACAGTTTAAATCATTGCTGACGTTCATAATACCAATAATGGACTGGAAGAGTAAAGTAAAACTGTTTTGAATAAAAACAGGAAACGAGGGCACGACGAAAGGTCAAGTCTTTTGCGAGAGTATTTTGGTACGTATATTATATCTAATCTATCATAGGAAAGTACTTTAGGTTATTTACGCAATAACTACATCCTGCATTATTTTGGTAAGTGGAATTGTGACATTGAAGTTTATATTATAAAGTAAACGAACAGAAATTAGCAACTTACATCATCAAGGTCCAGCCCGATTGAAGAATCACATGTGTCAGGATCATCCTGGATGCGTAATGATGCGAGACTTCCTAATCCTAACAAAGGAACTTCCCCTGGTTCCAAAGAACGTTCCTCTTTGGAAGCTGAATTACTTCCTGAACAAGTGGTTTTGGCTTCTGATGTTACTATCCATTCTGGATAGAGATGCTTGAATGCTGCAAGTCCACCTGCACAAGATTGAGTCATGGATGCATTTATAAACTCAATTTTCACTATCACGTTAATTTCTGGCATTAATTTTTAGTACTACCAACTATGCGTAATATGATAAAACAAGCAATTAATTTTTGATTGCTGTATTTTTTATCGTTTCAAAAAAAAACAAAAAAATGAGTTTACCTTTCAAAGTGGCCACGCGACATCCATTCTGAGCTAATTTCTTTGATACTACACTAACGAGATCTGAAAGCTCAGCACTCCCTGCTCCAGGTCCAGAAGCAGGCTGTTGACTACCACCTCCTTCAGACAAGGTTCCTATTTTGGCAGTGTCACCATCAGGTGCAGAAACATTTGATGACTCTGTTGGAAGTACTCCCGTTTTCCAATAAGAGTCATAAACGACAAAAATAATTTTGGCATTGGAGACTTTGGCCTTCAGTTCCTTTGACCTTTCGAATAGGTCAATTTTTCCTAATGAATAAATAAATAATGAGGATATAATATGATAACAATGATGATACATGTACGACATTGATCATCCATCATGTATATGCATTCATAATTTCATACACCCCAATAATTCAAAAATGAAAAGCCAAGAGTAAAAAGATTACCTGCAGCAATACGTCGAATGAGAATAGCTGGGAAGGTAACGTTAATCGCGCCACGAATATGACAGTCATGATAATCAGAGGGGTTTTGACAGTCGAGGATTACAACTTCGTTGTACCCTTGTTGAGCCAAATTAGCGATAGTGGCATTATCATCAGCATTGGTGGTGCTGTCTTCATCATCCGCTTCTTCAATGGACATTGCCCTTGAAGATGAGATGGAAGAACACTTTCCCATATCCACATCCTCATCCTCCTCGGCAACGTCAAGGTCATCTCCAATACCAGAAGAGGAGGAGGATTTAGTATGACATATTTTCTTGCTCCCTGCCGCAATGCTCTTTGCTTTCGCGCTTAGCGCTGCTTCACAAGGTAGCCCACGCAGAATTTCATTGACCAATCGGTCAGGAGTCACGACATCTGGGTAAATATCTTGCATGTCCACACGTATCTCCTGATCAAAAGATCAGGTCAAAACTTTGATGACGATAATAAAAACAATGTGGAAGGAGTTAATTCCCAAATTCGCCCCAAATTGCAAATTGATACGATGCAGATTGATTCAAGATGTCGTCTTGAAGAAATACAAAAAGTGACGAATGTGTTGGCAGTGATTTTTTAACCATCGATTGATAAAGTTAAAGTCATTTGTAATATGATTCAATATTAAAACTGTCAAGTAGAAAGTGATACAGGAGAAAATGATGTAAACTTAATTTGTGATTGTCGAAGTTAAATGATTGATTTATTATTACATTTGAAGATTTAAAGTACTTGTGTGCAGACACTGCAGACTGCAAAGGAGTACAGGTTAACTTATTATTGAATAGTGGTAAGAATGATCAAAGAACAAAAGATAGGGATTAAAACTGTCACACTTTGGCAGTGTTTACAACGTTATCATCTGCACATTAAGTAACGTTGAACAAAAATGTAGAACAATTTTATTGGTTTCCACTATACTATGATTGTTGTAATTGATGATTGTCAGGTACTTGTGCATGTGCAAGCTTAACACAAGCTTATTCCGCCGGCTTCTTAACTGTTAGTCATATGCTTGACTTTTCTTCACACTTTTCAAGATTTTAAACAATTAGTTGAACATTTCGACTTTTGGAGCACCAAGAAAGTAACTTTTTTATACTTTTGAAAACTTTTTGTTAATCTTTCAATCTTTGTTTTACTGTACGTCACACTCACTGCAACAACCAACGTTGAAAAAGTACATGAACTCTCTGACTTACACAGTTTGGCTTCACATTCAAGCTTATCATAAAAGTCTGTTGTGTCGACATTATCATTTACGTTGCAGACACTGGTACGGTAATTACAAGGATTAAGTTAATGGTGTAATAGCGGGTGAAAATCTCATAAATGGTACTGCTTTTCCCCTGTAACAAAATTAAAATGTAACAATGTTCACGCACGTTGCAAAAATACTAATTTCTCGCCATAAAATACCTAATCGTCTTTTTTAAATATAAAAGAATCTGCTGCTATCTAAGCAAATCATTCCCGTTGTTTTTTTCATCTCATCATCTACTATAATAGCCCTGTAGCAGCAGCATATCATTATCATCGCATCACTAATAAAATTGTTTCATATTCTTTTAAACTTTTTTTCGCCAAATATTTTCATTTTTGCTCTCTAAATGTGTAAAAATGCGTCTACAACTTTTTAAACTTTGAATTTTATGCTACAATTGCATATTTATCATCGTTGAAAAACATTCAGCATTCATTCATGGATCACGGACCAGAAAAGAAGATTGTTATCAGTGGATATTATGGTATGAAAAAATAATAATACTTAACAAGACTTCTATTCACATTGTTCAGTTTATAGTTTCATAGAGAAAAATACTAAATAGATTTACTAGACACCAAACCATTTTTTGCATCTACAAATAAACAACTGCTTTGAAGTATGTACTAGCAAGTAGGTGAGTGGAAAGGATTTGGATTTGAATGAACATTTTTTAAACAATAAAAGAAATTGCTTTCCGTTTCAGTAAGATTTTTGTGTCTGAACGCTTGCTACTCATTCTTGAAAGAAAATTGGTTCTTTTCTCACTGAAGTAGTAAGAAAAGATAATCACGATTCGTCTTCACCAGCGGAAAAAAAAGAAGTTTACAGGGAAAGAAGTGTATTAAAAAACATCACATCACTCGCGGTAATAACTGTGTAGGAGATACAGTCAGTATGTTCTTGTAATTACCTCACAACAATAATAGTATTAGGTAATCATTATTAACATTATTTTCTCCATTTTCAAAAACATAACTAGTTGAACTTAAAGATAAACTCTTCCTCTCTGAAATGATAATCTTTTTTCCTTTAAAAAATATTTACATAATTTAATATCAGCAATTACCTGAGAAATAGTGTTTTAATGCTTATTACTCCTTCCGCTCTACTGAAAGCGAGTGTAGCTTCAACTGCCGCTATTTAAATATATGAAAAAACTTTTAAAAAACTGATCTTAAAAACAAAAGAAAAATCCATTAAATGGATTTTGTTGTAAAAACATAAAAAGACGATGATATTATTACGAGCACACTTGATCACATCATCCTCATGCTTTTGATGATACACACTCTTTCTCTCTCACACACACGGACAGACAACTTATTAAAGAACTAATACAACAAGTTTAAAAAAATTTAAAGAAAAAAGGGTTACACATTCACCCACAAGTGCATTATGTGTATGAATGGGCAATATTATTATTATGAAGATGAAGATCAAGCACACCAACGTACCTCATGTCTCATTCAAGTGTGCTTTTAGTCGCTGGTGTATTCTATTCTCTCCACTCATTTCTCTCTCTCTCTCTGTGTAGAAAAACGCTGCTGTTGATGATGATGAAAGATTATCATGGAAAATATCGTGCATATAAAATACATAAAATAGTAAACCTAGCTAGACCGTCCGTCCATCCATGCAAAAATAATGCTTTAGTATCCGATTTAAGAATGACGATGAAATATGATCAACAGAACGAAAAAAGATTTTTATAATTTTATATAATATGGAGAAGATCAACTAACAACAACTATGTATGTGTGGTGTACCTCTAGGCAGTTGGCAGTTTGCTTAAAAGTCATGAGAAGGCATACTCTTCTTAATGCCTAGTTTGTTTGTATGTGTATATATACGTATACCTACAAAAACGACGAAATGAATTGCTGCTGCTTAATATTTGTTGCCACATTTAAAAGCAAAGTTATATTAGATGCATAATAAGCTGCCATGTACATAATGTGTATGTGTATATAATAATGTGTTCTTACGCTTTTTTTGTGGGTCCATGTGCACTGCAACAACTGGTGTACAGGTTTGTGTACACCGACGAACCAAGTAAGAGGTAGAAAAAGTGGAGGTATAGGCAGTAAATGAAATGATATAATGGACTTGCCTTTTATACACACAAAGAGAACAGAACAATTTTTTTAACTTCTCGTGTCCGTGTCGTTGAAAAGGATATAACATTGAGTTTGTTGATATGTACAACGAGAAACTTGTACTTGTGCTGATGGCATTGCTTGCTGGATTTTTATATGCTTAAGGTTTTTACTGATGCTTTTTGTGCTGACGACGACAACGACGTTGATTTTGGTAAAATAAATATAGCAATGATGACGATAATAAAATACTGCTTGCTTATTGCTTACTTTTCACTATGTCAGTGCATTTTTAAGTAGGTGGGTATGCATAATGCATGTATACCTATTACAGTTATAAATAAGCCCGTTTACATAATAATAACATAAAAAAGTGTAAAAACACACAAGATGGATAGGTAGGGAAATGTATGAATGTGAGGGAGACCGAGAAAACTAAGTAAGTCAAAAGATTCAACTGCTAAAAATGTCGATATTTCGTGAAAGGAAACACGTTTTTCTTCATTCTACTCACGACGACGACAACAACAGTAAATACACACTCAACTCAACACTCAACGCACACGTATAAAAACTGGCTAGCTGGTTGACTGAACAACCACACAGTAGCAGTAACAACATGGTTTTTTCTCTTTGCATGAGAGTTTTAGAATTCTACTTCAAGTTTATATTCTCGTGAAAACCCGCAGCTTTTTTGCTCTCTGTTGCTCCTGCTCGTGTCATGTGTACGTATGGTTTGTGAAAGAAGGAGAACGAGCTGTTTTGTTTGCTTTTTGTAGTCGTCCTAGTCGTCGTCGTCGTCGTAGTAGTAGAAGTTGTAGTTGTTGCTCTTTCTTCCTTTCTCCTTTCGCTTTATAACGGCAAGGTTGAACCTCCTGCGCTTCCTATGCTGCTGTAGTAGTAAAGTGTAGTAGTTGATAATGGTCTGGTCTTGGTCTCTATGCCATGCCATGTCAATGCCAGAAGGAGAAACCATGTAAAAATATTGAATGGATGGCCTGGCTCAGTGCTGCTGTTGTGGTACGCTGTACGCTTTTCTGCCCATCATTGCTACCCATAACCAAGCCAAGCTTAAATTCAAGAACTAACTGTGTAATATTATGAATTGCAAAGGAGAATGAAAGGAACACATGAAAATTCTACTACGATTACGAGGCTAGATTGTTGCTGGTGACTTTGTAGTAGAAAGGAATGGATATATTGCCTAGGCCTTTCTTCCTCGCTTTTTCCTGCTGGCTCGGCTCGGCTTAACTAGTATATCAGACTGTAAGAAATATGTGAATGAGAAAGGATGAGGAAAGTGAATAATATGTTTATAGACAAGAAAAAGTATCTGCTGCTATATAGAAAGCTACTTGCATATATACTTAAATTGAGAGTTCAAATGAGGAATATTATTTATGTCTCACTATAATCTTGTACCTTAAATATTGGATTTATATGGTATGTATATTAAGTTTATATCTGTTTTACCTTACTGTAGGCTAAAACGAAGAAAAAACATGATTTTCCTCGTGTGCCTGTAAAGTATGATGCAGTATGATGATTGCTTGCCTTGTAGAAAGGGAAAGACAGAGGAGAGCAAGAGCAAAGTAGGGTGTGCGGTAAAGAGAAAGATGTGGTAAAAGCATCATCCTTTCGTGTACCATTTTTGATCCTACCTGAGGAGGAAAACGAAGAAGCAAACGAGAAATCGTATCCTGGTAGCTCAACACAGGTAGCAAGCAGCACTAGTAGAAAGTCGAGTTAAATCAGAACGTGTATTATGATGAGGGGACTACATGATGATTGCTGTTGCTTGCTACTTACAGTAAAGAAAGGAATAAGTAAATCGTATTGCTTTTGTTTATTCATCGTGAAGTAATACACAAACAACTGTTGTATTCCGATGGACTACAGTAATATGAAAGAGGGTTCTATTTGGTTGATCAATTTTAGCCAGAGTTCAGGATTATTTCTTGAGAAAGTAGACCTCTACAAGAAGCTGTAATTCTCTCACACAGAAGATCTGTTCGGATCTGTGCAAAATAAGTGTAGCTAGAAGAATTACCTATTTATGTGAATTTTTATTATAACATTTTTATTCTGCGAATCGCCAGAAACGTTCATAGTCTCATATGCACGTTCATTTTCTCTTTTTTGTCCTTTGCTTTAGACGTGAAAATCTTTATTATTTTGTTATCATCATTGCCATATATTAAATGACAGGTGTATATGTTTATGCAAAACCGTGCAGGAGCAAGGAGGAAAGTAAATAGAATTGACGACAGCGGGTTTTGTGCTATGTACATATTAGGTTATGTTGTAGTCAACATCCGTGTTGCTAGTCTTTCTACCTGGGGAAAAAAGTAGGTTTTCTTTGTAATAATACCATAAATGCACCTTTTTTGTAACGTGAGCATATAAGTTGGGGTGGTGAGCTTATAAAGTTGCTGCTGCTGGCTCCTGCCTGACTCACTCTGTTTTTTGCGATGAGGAGGAGGAGGACACCGCAAGAGAGAAATGAAATGAATATGTATGACTTTAGCAATAACAACCGTTTATTAATTCAACATAAAAGCGCTGCAAAGACGTAAAATCACTGGTATTGGGAGAGATATAAGTACCTTTTGGCTTTTTAGTAATTAATGGCATATATGCATTATGAATGCAAATATGAGGGAGACGTTGTATTAAATGGACGTGATGATGACGACTATGAAGAGTCGCTTTTATCATCACAGAGGGCTTTACAAAAAAGTGCTTGGTTAATTTTGGGCTTTTTAACGTTCTAATATGGAACAGGGACCTGGGGCCTTTCATGAGAAAATAGGTATCCCTTTGACTTTGATACATATGGTATATTTTTATTATACGAAACGAACTCAATGTGTCAAATTCGAGAAAACGAACGTATTAAAGTATGACCGTTTATTATACGAAACGAACTCAATGTGTCATATTCGAGAAAACGAACGTATTAAAGTATGACCGAAATGCATTTATTATTATTGGATGACTTGATACACCTTTCAGATTACAATTCCTGCTGGATTTGTTTCCTGCAGTATATCCATACTTGAAATTGTTAATTGTTGCCATTAAAGCGTTTAAAAGAGGAGTCGATGGGAAATTATTTGGACAAACGGAAAACATGCATACATACTTGAGGAATACTATAAGGATCTCTTGTCTTCTATCTAACTTAAGCCTAATAATAATGAGGATGAGTAACACGAAAATGTTCCTGACTGAGGTGGTTTTGATTACATTTTATACGATGTGGTTACTGCATGATAAAATGAAACCAAGCAAAACAAAAAGAATGAATGAATGAAGCTTTATATATTATTTTATCTATTATTGTGATCTGCTCAAGTTACACAATGAATTACGCCGAGTGGGATTGAAAGTTGCATTTTACATTTTATCTGAAAAAAGTGTGCCGTTTTTTATTTAAAATATATATATAAGTATATACATGAAACATGTACCTACAAGTTCTTGCAAACTTTCTAACATCATCATAATAATAAGAGATCAAGCTTGAGGGAGCAAAGTTACCAACGCTCGCTCCTTTCACGGATAGCAGCAGCAGCAGTAACGAATGAAATCAAAAGGACGGGAAACCAAGTGGAATGGAAGCAGAATTAATGTAATGCAGGCTTGGCTAAATGGAACGAAAAGGTGTATCATGCACATCATGCATGCAAACTCAAGCCATCCCTAACTATATCTTGTATAAGTGTAGGTAACTGAACAGGATGTCGTGATTCCAAAAGAAGGCATGCATGATAATATTTTTGTGAAAAAGACGATAAGAAAGATAATATCTACAAAGAAGACGCAATATAAAAATAATATACTTGCGAAAACGTTCCTGGGCTGCTCAACAAAGCAGAATAGAAGAGAACGGACAAAAGTATTACATAAAAATAGAGAGAATATTTTGCAAAAAACATATTACATGCAACGTACTCACTTCAACACGGCTTAGCACTTCACTCCTTCCCATTTCATGTTTTTTCCTCCTACAAACTCCTACAACTTTACTTGGAAACCAAGAAGAAAAAAATGCTTGCTGCTGCTGCTCTGCTACCACCCCAAAACATCAAGGTAAGGTACACGACGCAAGTAATAAAGGAATGAAATGGAACGGACATGGAGAATAGTATTAGGTATCTGTTGAAAGGAGAGATGTTAGGTAGATATATAGATGTTCTATAATGGGCATACATTATTATTATTCTTCTTACGGCGAGAATAAATAGTAGAGACTGCAATAATAAAAGGATGGCATACCATACCAAGATGAAGCACGTCTACGAGCACCACCACCAACCAAGTTGAGTATGCATGGCCGAACAAGTATATAGTTCTCTAGCGTTTTTAATTCATATTTTTCACCAGCAACAACAACAACCACATTTATATACTAATACCATGCAGTTTTGTGCCGGGACAACGGCTACGGTTACAGCAGCAACAAATCTCCACCTCAAAACATGCCACCACTTGTACTCTCGTTGTCGTGCTCCTCTGTTGCTGCACCTACACAAACATCTTCCGTCCTACCAAGGAATTCCAAATAATATCTGTATCTGTATATGTGTATGTAGGGGGTGTAAAAGAGAAAAAAATGATGTATAAGCAGCAGCACATCAGCAGAATATTTCTGTGTTGCCTGTCTGGGTGCATTATATTATTGTAAAGATGGCAATTTCCAACGCTTTCAGTGTGGTTCTCCCGTTCTCCGTATGAGGAGAAGCACTACTGCTCTCCTATATCCATACACATGGCATATTATTGGTGTTAGCGTGTATCTACAAGTCTAGAAAACGAATGGCGGAGACGACGACTTTAATGCTGTGCTACTAGAGAGAACTGTATGTGTAGTGAAGGAGATTATCGTTATAAAGGTTTTTTAGCCACCACCGTACAAAATTAACGTTCGGGAGAGAAAAGACCATCTCTTTATATTTTGGCTCAGTTCACTTTGTAAGTATTATGGTGTGAGTAAGGTGCTTCCAATTCATGTTTCTCCAGCCCTCTTTTATGAATGTAAACTACGACGATGCGCTAAGAGCAAACAAACTGGGCTGCTGTGGCTATACAATAATGCACACGCTATGTGTATAGTGGTTTTGTGTAGAATCATCATCGATTTGCTCATTTTGTTTGCAGAAGAAAGAGTAGAAAAGCAAGAAAGCCATTATTAGCAGCAGCACCACCAGAGCAGGAAATAAAGAATGAATGTAAAGCGTTAGTTTATAAAGTAACGACCGAAATTGAATCGTTGCGTCGTAGACCGCATCATGATAACAAGTGCCATAACTTGAAGCGTTTGATGTTGGTTTCATTGGATAAATCCAGGCAGTACTTAATAATAAGATTAAAGTTGTATTAGAAATAATGGCTTTTGATAACATGCGTACATATTTTCGACGTTTCGGTTTCAAGCAGCAGTAAACCACCATCAGAGCAATGAAATGAGATGATAGAAATTCTACTCACAATAATTAGTTGGGTATAGTATAAATAGACATTTTATTCTGTCTGACGTCTTAAATTTAATACCGCATTTATCGCTGCAACAAAGAAACTAGAATTTAAGCACTGATTTTTCATTGTACATATTTTCGACGTTTCGGTTTCAAGCAGCAGTAAACCACCATCAGAGCAATGAAATGAGATAATAGAAATTCTACTCACAATAATTAGTTGGGTATAGTATAAATAGATATTTTATTCTGTCTGACGTCTTAAATTTAATACCGCATTTATCGCTGCAACAAAGAAACTAGAATTTAAGCACTGATTTTTCATCTATTAAAGCACAAAATAATTTAAAAGCACGTTAATATATTTCCGTCTTCTTATCTCAACTCACCCATAAAATCAACGGAATGAATCGGTTTCATGATAATAATAAATGGCAAAAGTGCATACAGAAAAGCTGAATGGGAAACAACCAAAATGTTCATTATAATTGCACTTGATTGATTCCTTGCGCTATTCATGGTCAAATTTTTAACGTTCTAAAAACAGAACAGCGTATTAAGCATTAATGATTAATTAAATTGAAAAGTGATGTCCTCAGACCAAAGCCACTTGAGAGGAAAACGTGTTATCAATTTAATTTAATTTGCATTTTTCTAAGCTTGTTACGCGGAGTCTACATGTTCACATGAATCGTATTTGTCTATCAGTCAAGTTGGAACTTCGGCCGTGTGGAATTTTTTTTTTCGTCATGCTAATCATATTTCATTTCAAAACTCAAATTATACTTAACCNGGAATTTTTTTTTTCGTCATGCTAATCATATTTCATTTCAAAACTCAAATTATACTTAACCGAATTATAAAAGTCGAAGTGCAACATTGCAAATTCCATCATCATGATTCATGCAGCAATTAATACGCTGGAGGTAGTAGTGGTGAGTCGTCGTAAGTTAAGCAACGTAATAAGGCTTCAGTCACTTTTACTATTTAGCTCATGTTTCCCATGACTCAATGCACACTTACAATCAATGGCCATCCGTGACCAGGTAGATAAAAATGAAATTTGTCCGTTTGAACAAGCCCCATCAAATTCAAGTGCGTGACCAAAGCATGTTGGCTTTTTTACCTGTTATACAATTTACATATTATTTTTTACTCTTAGACAACTCACTTGACAATGCTTTTACATTCTTTAACCCTTATTATGTTACAGTAAATAAAGAAAATGGATCAGTAGAAAAGGAACGAATGGTTGCTGATTTTCTGCCTTTGCTTGCATTTATAGTGTCGCTCAATTCCGAAATGAATTTGGGTGTTGGAAATACATTATTGTAAAGCATACAATTATAAAAGTTATATTACAGCATGTGTTTATAACAGTACACCTCAGCATAAAGTTAAGTTGATTTGTTTGGCCGCTTCGTCAAGTTTTACGCATGTTTGTGAATGACGCTGATTGATGATGAATCAACTGAACCAGCATTTTTCTTGTTTTCATTTTGTACGTCATTTTACGATTCTGATAAAATCAACTTACTAGCTTTACCATTGACTTGACAAAATTTGCGTGGCCATTTTTTGCTTTCCTACGTTGTTAGTATTTTTTTGAATAATTGCTAAGCTTTTAAAAATCTAATCTTTCAATATAAATACATAAAATATAAAACAACTATAATAAAAACAGCTCATGCAAGGATGAAAAAATATATGCACTGGTGTTAATTATTAATAGGCATAAAATTACATTTTCTTTTTACAACATAATGATAAAATCCTTAAAAAATAATTGCGATTGCGCTGCGGCGG
>JAANSP010002390.1:0-12905 GCA_036850745.1 Homidia socia | reverse complement strand
TGTATATATGCTGCTAACTAGCCAAGTATCCAAACACAAGTGTTCAAAAGGACCTCAAAACAGTAATAATAATCGCAATAAAAGTTATCGGATACTCAACTCCATTGCCACTGCTGCTGTTATTGCGATGCAATATAAAGCCTTCTCTCTATCGCTCTCTTTTTCACTCTTATCCAACACCACCACCACCTTCATAACAAAATACTTTTGCTTTTATTTCCAATATTATGCACCAGCATATAGGACCACTGGAATACAAGCTTACAATCACAACTTTCACTTTTTTTATATTTTTCATATTATGTGTGCACGAGGAAAAGTGATACATGGGTGCAGCAACAGTAGGGTCATGTAGAACTCGTACATTTATTGTCATTGTTGAATGGAAGTAAAAAGGCAAGAAGAATATTATTGCTTTATCTTTTATTCCTCTCTGGTTGTCTCATATTTTTGTTCTGGGGATGATGCGACCGACCGACCGCACCAATACTTTCTAAATAGCAGCTTACCACTACTACCTATATATTACGACGTCTACTGAATATGTATCAAAGGGAAGAAAAACGACGAGACAACGGCCATGAATAGGATACATATAATATGATATCATGAAATCACACCCCGTTTTTAATAAAATTCTATAAAACCACCTCCTTAAGCCGGTGTAAGTGGCTCTGTTCTGTTCGAATATGGTAAAAGAATAGATACCAATGTGAAATGCAAGACTACACCGGAACCAAAAAAACGCATTCAACTTTTTTCTTGGTAGTTATTTCATCTTCTGAATATATATTTATGTCTACTTTTTCATGTACCATGTATGGATTTTTCATGCTCGCTTTGGACTGAGCATGAAGGTGCACGTGCAAGAAATAAAAGACTTAAAAACGATCCATGAAACTTCTCATGTTTACGTGTGTATGTGTGCTTCCTTTATCTGTATTTTTTTGAGAAATTGAGAAAAATTGTCATTCATTCCAAGTTTTTTCATCTACTTGCTCATGAATCTTGTTCCCTTTTTTGTTCGCGGTTGGTTCAGTTTCGCTGTACTATTCGGTTAACGTGTTTAGCTTACTTTGAATATATCACAAAACATTATTTCCTAAGAAAAAAGTGCAAGGACAGTGAAAGAGACAGAGATGGAATGGAACGTCACACAACACAACATATATCGACGCATCTATCGCCTTGTACATCTAAAGAAAAAAAGTAAAACGAATGCTCTTTTACTTTTTCCAGTGCATGCTATTAGTAATGTGTAGAGGAAAAAGACGCTCTTTGACTGTTTTTCTCTGTCTCTCGACTTTTTTTCAAAAAAAAATCCTGTTTCTTCCGCATTTCTTATACAAATACCAATCTGCATATACGTACCCTTTTTCATGTGAAAGCAGTATAAAGTACACATAAAGTAGCAGAGTGCAGACAAGACAAGGAGAAAAATCTCTTCTTCACAAGTATTTATTTTTCTCCTCTGTTTGCTTTGATCAGAAATACGGTATGTGGTGAGAACTTTGTGTGTATTTATGTGTCGTGTGTGGTACATATTTTCTTCTTAAAAACTATACCTTTAATTTCACCTTCAATACATACATATCTAAAACTAAGTAAACGATGGAGCACTTTAAAGGAAGCGACACAAAATAAATGCAATAATATGTACGAGCACAAACGGTGTTTTTCTTCAAAGTAAGCAAAAAAACTCTTGTCTTTCCTCACAAGGTAAAGCATTGGTAAAAAGTTTTTTATAAACAAGATGGAAAAGTGCACGTATAAGCTCTTTCTCAGGTTTTAAGAACATTTCATTCATTCATAAGCATTACGTGCCATTACCAATTGTCGCTTGCATTCAATGTCTTTTTCCTCCTTCATCCACTCCTCCTCTTCCTTTTCTCGCTTTTGGTTTCCTTCCTCAATTTTTACGAGGATGGTGACAGCATAAGAAGAAAATATATTCTTTTTTTTGGTGGCAAACCAGATGGAATAAGTCCTGTCGACTAGGGAAGGGAAAAGAGAAGAAGAAAGCAGCAACAGCAAAGATAAAATAGACAATGAGGTATACACCAACACACGCACGCACGTATGTATACATCCATTCAAGTTGAGACCATAAGGGACTTTCCATCCATATTAGATTTAATAATAATAACAGTCTGGAGAAGAGTATTGCGTTATCATCATTTTTATTATAAATAATATAGCCACTAAAACGACTACGCAGAAAATTGGGATGTTCCTTATACGTGTGTACGTACAACCTTAATAATAAAATGCGACTCGCAGCAGCAGCACCGGGAGTAGTACAGTACCTTTTGCAGTAGGAAGAATAAAAGAGAAATGAAAAATTAGACAGGAGGAATGGCAATTTTGGTATGTTCCTTTTTTCTAGTTTCTCTCCCTTTCTTGCATTTGCCCTAAAATAATGAAAAGAAGAAAGGAAACTTTTTTTCGTCTTTTTGTGCGTGTACTATGTACAGTATGCTGATAGTTGGAAGAAAGTAAGGAAGGGGATGCTTTATACTAATGCTACCTTATCTACAAAGAGACAAAATGTTACACATCCATTCAACATGAACTTACACACACACCTATATATTTCTCTTTTTCTTATTTTTTGTTTGCTGTTTGACGTTTATTTAGCAGAATGTTAAAAGGGCACGTAATCTTTATATCTCTGAGCGAGGAGGATATAAATACAAATAATAAAATCAACCTGAGCAGAGTTTAGCGAGGAGAACGTGGGCGCATCTCACATCCTACACAACGAGAGAAAGAAAGAGGCGAGTCAAGTGTGGATGGTAAAACCACTCCATTCCACTCCACTTTTTTTCTCTTCCTTCCTTCCTATTTTTCTTGGTGTCTATTTTTACATCTAAGATTTTACTATACTTATCTTATTTCTATTCCACACAAACACTTTCATAACTCTTGGACGTATATGGCACAGAGAAATGTACGGATACATTTTGGAAAGATGAGATGACAAGATAGCAAATATAAAACATGCATGGGCCTTCAAGATAAGAAAGGAAACTTAATACAATACATAATGTACGCAAGCCACATTCGCCAAGACAAGACAAGAGTGGCAGGAGCATGCCACAGCCATCAAATGCAAAAGGGCTCCCAATATAATATAATATAAGTACGAGCATCAAGAAAAGAATGGAATATAGAAGAGTAGCATCATAAACGTGCAGGCAAAGTATAATTTTATACGCTATCTGTGTTGATGGCTTATGATTCCCTTACGGAATCAGGATATGATGAGACTATTATTATAACGCGCACACTGCCTGCTCTGCTGCTGCTTTTTCCTGCTGTCTGATGATGTTGATGATGATAATGATAAGTTAGTTGTAACAAAAAGTTTTCCTTCTGTATGTATGTACATTCATGTACACATGATAGAGGAAAGCAAGTCCAGAACAAGTTGAAGAAGATGAGACGAGAAGAATAAGTGGAGATCTCATAAGACATAGACATAACCATAAAAAGGTAACTCATCATATCACAAGGATCACTCGAGACAGGAGTCATCAGCATCAGGAACTCGACTCGTCGTTAAAGCCATGGATGGATAGACGCGACAGCAAAAAGTGACAAGACAGAGAGAGAAGAAATATATAGAAAACATCGAACAGGACACAGAGATATTAGCATATTGTTATACAACGGGAAACGAAATGCTAGAATGCTAGAAATGGGATTTCTACCAAGGACTTTTGGTGCCTTCGCATACACCGTATTTTTGAGTATAAACAAAAGTAAATAGCGAAAAAGGGTCAGCTTATAATAGCTAGCACACTTGATAAAAATACCTTTGTGTGCATATATCGAACAGGACACAGAGATATTAGCATATTGTTATACAACGGAAAACGAAATGCTAGAAATGGGATTTCTACCAAGGACTTTTGGTGCCTGCACATATACCGTATTTTTGAGTATAAACAAAAGTAAATAGCGAAAAAGGGTCAGCTTATGATAGCTAGCACATTTGATAAAAATACCTTTGTGCATATATGGGAATAGATGTCTACTTTAAGTTGCAAAAGTATATTGAGGATTTTCTGATTATGCATGAAAAAGTACTATAATAGGAGTAAAGTCACCATAAAGTCGGACGTCCACTTTAGCATACCATCCTTTTTAATATTATGCACAGCGAGTAAAATACCAGTTATTACGATGACATGACTCATACATTTTTAGATATTTCTAATACTAGTCCAACTCTCACAGATTCTTTTCAAAGGACTTTTCAACATTGACGATTATGACAATGATATAATGATATGATAGCGCAACTTGGAGCAGCACACAAGTGAATTATCATAGAGCACGCGAGGCATACATAATATTATTTTGTGGAAAGACGAGAGACGTGCAGTGGAACAATGCCTTTCGCCAGTGTATATATTTTTTTTCTCCTCCCTGCTTTCAAACCCGGGCCGCCATCATAATAACAATTCTAAACCAATTAGGCCATTCAGTCTTCAAATCCTCTTGAAATTCTAGGTAGATAAGGATGTAGTAGAAACATTGCGTAGGTATGTGCGCAAAAATGTACACACACAATATAACACCTTCAGAGCAGAACAAAGACATGATGATAATGGAAACATTATATATTGTAAGAACATCAACTCTGCCAGTCTTTTTATTCTCTTTAAGCCTCTTCCTGCTACTCTGCTGCTGGTTTATAAAAGGAGTCTTCTATTACCATCATCGTCGTTATCATGATAATCCTTTCCTTCTTTCAGTTCTTTTCTTATTCACATTATGTCGTTTTCTCATCTTAAGAAAGTCTCTGTAATAATGATAGCAATAATCGAGCTTTTTATAGTACTTATTTGTTCGCATGTCGTCTTTTTTATATTCACATATTGTCAAGTCCATTCTCTGTAATAATGATAGCAATAATCGAGCTTTTTATAGTACTTATTTGTTCGCATGTCGTCTTTTTTATACTCACATATTGTCAAGTCCACTCACGTGGCTCGCTCTTTTTACTTTTCAACTATGCAGTAAAAATATTTAATGCGTATTATAATCTTCTTTTTACTTTTACTACTACACTCTTATTCTTCCATGCATATTTAATTTCTTTCTTTTTTACTTGGCGTATCATTTTCCAGTGTCCTGCTTCCATTATTTTTGCATCAGTAGTTTATAAAGTAAACCTATAGCTACATCATAGATGATGGGATACAGCAACACTTGTAGTGCTAATACTTTATGCATATGCATAAACAGTAAATTATATTGATTTACATATCAGCATAGCCATGTTTCTTCGTTTTGCTCAGTCCAAGATTTATCGCTGGTGTCCACACTTGTGTGTATATTTTTTTACTTTTATACATGAAATGTACAGAAAAATCGGAGAGACGCAACAAAAATAATTTAGTTTCTTTTGCTGGCTGAATGCATACATAAATATTCGTAGATATAGAAAACGGATGTTCTTTTTTCTATCGCTATACGGCAAAAGGTCTGTACGCGACTGCACAACAAAAAGTCTTTCTTTATTCAACAGTGGAAAAATTTGCATGGCTTCCTTCCACCCTTTTTTCCCCACACACCCTTTTTCTCAGCCGTACATTTTCCCCCTCTTCTTCCATTTGTTGTCTCTAGTCACCTACTCATTCCAAGACTCTGGCTTTTTACATTAAAATCTGTGAAAATCAAAGAAAATAAGGAAAATCTAGTTTTCTTGTGATTTCAACCATTTTTCCAGTCTCGATTTCGTTAAAAAGCAAAATGTTGTCGTTGCTCGTACAATTGACGACAGAGGTACTAAAAGAAGTAACAGTACAACCACATAGTTTTTTCACGCTTGTATGCATATTGAATATGGAAAAGGACTACAAAAGGAGAAAAAAGGCAGAGAAGAGCGGTTTTATGTGGAACTTATCATCACATGGAAGGCTTCTTCAACAAAGTGGTAACGCTTTCAAAGAAGGAAGCCTAGCAATGATACATACGCGCACAAAAAAAGAAAGAATGTGCTTGAGTTTTTAAGACGACTTGTGCCTTTATGGACGACAACGATGATGATGGCGATGAGGACGATCATCATGATAATAATGGAGAATGGAATAAGCCACTTTACTTGGAACTATGCAAAGTGGAAGCAAAAGCTGGATGCACAATATTGCCATACAAATATGTATACATATACCAGTACATGTCTTTTCTTTTTCGTATCTACATTTTACACGTAGAAAAGGAACGTTTCTCTAATGCAAATTTTTTCAAATGACTCCATCCCCGTCTCCCACATTCAATATTATTATATATAAGGCACTATGATGATAGCCATGTATAAATATGCTTCTCATTCCATAGGTATTTTCCATATCCTTCGTCCTCTTGTGTGACTTGCTTTACTATCCGAAACACACTCTCCACTTTTCTTTATTCTTATTACCTCCAATTCCAATTCAGGATTTTTTTATGCTAGCATACATGCCACACTTATTTACAGCAACACATACAACCTCTACCACCACCAACAATAGTATCATCATAACAAGAGCAGCAGAGTAACCGACATCACATCGCACCAGTTTCATCTCATCCAAGATGATGATCGTGGAGAATAGTGGCGGCGGTGGGTGATGATGATGTGGTATTATTATTACTTTTTGGTGTAAGCAAGCACGGCTGGGCAATATATATAGTAGTTGACGATGCGTGCGTGTGAAGGAGAGTGTTTTCTCCGGGAAAAGTGTGTAATAATAATAACTTTAACGTATTTTCATTGCCACACAATGCCACAAAAAGTGTCCTATCTACATCTAAATATGGATATTTTTTTAGAAAATGTTAGTGTTTTCTCCGGGAAAAGTGTGTAATAATAATAACTTTAACGTATTTTCATTGCCACACAATGCCACAAAAAGTGTCCTATCTACATCTAAATATGGATATTTTTTTTAGAAAATGTGTTTACACAAGGACACGATGAACATTATGCCTTTTTTGCAGGGGTGCTTGTGTCTCTTGTTCAATTACGTACATATTTTCCTACACATACCAGCAGCCGCTATTTTAATAAAAAAAATTCTAATGATAAGGACAAGAGACAAAGGGAAAATACAATGCATGGATGTACTGCAGACATGCATGCCAATGTGCCTACGCATAGTGTTTTGGTGGTTTTTTTCACTAGACCATTGCATTGAATTGCGTATATGTTTTCATTTCTTTTCCCTTCCCCTCCAGCATTCTTTCTCGCTTGTCACTTGTTTTCTAGGTGAGAGTCGTAGTGAATGCTAAAAACAGTTAGAACAAAGTAGACATATCTTTGGAATCTTTACCATTCGCGAGACCTTTTTGAAAGCAATAAAATTTATTCTGTAATTTCAGGAATCTTTTTATTGTTTTCCCTTTTCCTAAAAAAAGGCGAGTCTCTCTGATGTTTGTAATGTCAAACCCAAAGCCACAAATTCAACCACTACAAAAAGGTTACAAAGGAATAATTTTAAAAAAAGTTAAAAGAAGGATTTAATTAAATAAATTGGACTGCATTTGACTGAATACTTCAGATAGGAATTGGTACTGCTGAAAAGTAGTACCAATATGTAGCTCTAGCTCTTCATTAATTCTGGACGATAGGACCGTCAAAGAGAAAGTTAGGAGCGATGGTAGGGAAGAATATTTAACTGCGTCCAAATTACTGGCAGTAAAAGTTGAAGGAAAAATCAAGCTGTGTCAGGAATCGAACCTGAACTTTCCGTTAGCTGTGCGAGACACACTCAACAGAATTGGAGGTTACTAGTAACCTCCAGATCTGCCAATTATTAGAAACTTGAAAATTTTTCATGAGTGGCATTATCGCAATCCATACGAACGTCATACCATTAGACCACACAGCCACCTACAATGCTAAGAAATATTAAGTTAGAATTATTTGTGGAACGTCCATAAAACACATTATAAATGAAGTAGTTACTGCAATTTAATGAGATTTTTTGTCTAACAAGGAGTATTATAAATTTCGTATCACATTAAATTATGCAATTTAAAAACTTAAATAAAATTCATCCGTAAAAAACTAAAAAAAACTTTGATTGCACCAGGGATAGAACCTGGGGCTCTCTAATAACCAGAAGGGGAGAAAAGAAAACAGTTGATGACGACAATGATGCAGCAATTTCCACGATATTTCCCATTCGTAATAAAAATAAAAATATAAAATATAAGCTGTGCCAGGAGTCGAACCTAGATCTTTCATCAACTGTGCGAGATACACTCACCTCACATGTACAAAGCCATGCTATCATGGCTTTTATTTACATGACATAACGAGTACATACCGAGTGCCATAATCGCATATCATACGAACGTCATACCATTAGACCACACAGCCACTTCCAACTATATTTGGAATTAAATTGACCTGATGTAACATTTGTTTGTGAAAAAACTTTAGAATATCAAGTGATCAATTGACTGACACTGATTACTTAGCTTTCTCATGTGGAGTATCACTATTGATATATTAATCGATGAAAATATTGAATAACTGAATCAAAAAAGGTGAAAGTTTTCACTCTCAAAAAGTAATAAGCTGAGTCAGGAATCGAACCTGAGTTACTTGCAAACTGTGCGGGACTCACTTGTCTTCCCATGTGATCAGTGGCATCATCTTCACTCACAATTATATATAATACAAATTCACTAACAAGTGCCATTACCGCAAATCATGCGAGTGCCTGACCACTAGACTACACAGCTCCCCTACGCTAACAACTAGTAGTTTGCCTATTTTGAGAACCAACTCCAACTTTATATTTATGACGATAATAATGGTTGAGTATTGGTCTTACTTTTGACTGCTACGTTTTCTTTTTTTATTCAAATGAAAACGTCAATAAAGGTTTTCCTTTAGTTGTTAATTCAAATGTTTTAAAACTACTCTGCTGAAACTTTCAACTTTTTTGTTTGCATGCACATTAATAATATACCAAAAGTACCTACCTCAAAGCAATGGTTTTCATTTAAAATTTGCCTTGCGGTTTAGCTCATGTAATTCAAGTGGAAGGTTGTAAAACGATCTGACTTGTAAAATATGTGACAAAAATCTTATAAAATTCTTTTCTCTAGTAAGTACCAAGAACTTTTCTCGTTTTCTCTGCAAACATTCTCTCATTCGACAATGAATAAGGCCAACTATTTATTTTCGGAAGGGTAGCCAAACGTTGTTTTTGGTATGAGCACGGTTCACATGTGCGGAGCAGCAAATACAAAAACACATTTCCCCCATCATACTTATAATAAATGTTATCTTCCAAAATGTAATGTTGCCTCAAAGGAATTTTCTAAAATTCCTTGGGAGTGGAAAATTCGGATTTTTGGAGAAATTATGGGCTCATACTTCTTCCCAAGAAAACAAGGACGGCAGTTTTAATACGATTATTATTACTTTTATTATCATCCTCGTCATCATAGTTTTTTGTACTTGGGGAGGTCGTATGAAAATGCATCTAAAGGAATTTTCTGAATAGGAAAGCAAACCAACCAGCATGCAATAAGACTATAATATTATTATGTTATGTACAAACAAAAACTAGCTTTGTGTCTTTGTGGTACTGTCACTGTAAGTCGCTGTCTTGGCCCTCGTAAGTCTTTTCCTCTTCGCTCCCTTCACCTCTTGAGAATAAAAAAGATTCTTTAAAGTCGTCTTCATTCCCTTTGGAATCCAGGTTTTTTTGTTCCCCACATTACAATCTACACAATCACCAATATCGTATCAACTGAATATCATCGCTGTTATGCACGTTCTTCCTACTTTTTTGCTTCATCATTCATTGTTAGCAAGTAAAGTTGTGTATACTCGTATACCTATACATATCCAGTCAATTTTTACTTTTTCCTCTTCGTAGTCATTACTTTTCTTGAAGGAGTAATAACGAAATGAATGACGAAGACGAAACTATTCCTTCCGCACTCGTACTTTATATTTCCTCAACAGACAATGGAAACCCCATAAGAAAACGTCATTATAAAACACAACTAGGCAGTTTTAGTTTCCGGTTTTTGTTATTACTGTATACTGTATGCTACTACTTCCTAGCATATAGCTTCCCAAAATTCCAGCTAGTTTTTTACAGATGAATCTCCACAAACTCCACGTTTTAAAATTTTCTTTCTTGCGCATCCTCCTCTTCTTTTTCTCTCGAATCTCTTTTCCCATCCTCATATATTTTACAGAGAGTAATCAAAAAGTTGTATAATAAACGAAATAATGAGTGTGGATGTGAAAGTGAGTAATAAAAGATTTTCAGATGGGGTGTAAGTGTAGAGTATTGAAAAGAAGGACTTTCTCCAAAATCTTGGGAGGAGAATAATGGAGCGACGATGAGAAGCAAGGAAGGAGCGAGGACTTATTACACAAGTAATTTCTATAATGGCAAAAATAAGAGCAAGAGAATGAAATGATGAGCGCACTATGTTGTTGCTGTCTGAAAGACTACTAATACAAAGAACCAGTAATATGATCACACAACCGTTGTGCTGAGCGAGTCAGCAGCGACCAACCCATTGCCATTGTCATGAATGTAATTCACATGCTAATGAGAATCACTGAGCATTAATAACCTTTCCTTGGTCTGGTCCAAGAACAATACTACCATAATATGCTTGTAAAAGAGTACAAACGCACAAATGAGTGCATGGTAGTAAAAGCTGGCTGGGAGATGCTATTCATGATTACTGCAAAACGAAAAGAGAAATGGTGATGATGATGATGATCATCATCATGAGAGAGAGCCTTGAGTCTCTTTGAAATGGAACAAAAACTAAAGAGGATTCGATTTTAAGAAGAAAAAAAGTTTTTATTCCATTTTCGAGAGAAAGTACTAAAAGCATAATGGTAAGTATATGGTAGTAATAGAAGTGCGTGTTTACCTTACACACGTTTTTATAAAAACAATCGAATTGAACACATGGCAAGGGCGAAATACCTTTTTTCCATTTCCTTGTTTATTCATTTGGCTTATTATGCACTGATACAGTAAAGGAAGTCTCATGTCTATACTGAGCAGTTCTTTTGAACGTTTTTCATTTGTTTCGAAAGCTGTGTAAAAATGGAGAGAGAAAGAAGGTGGAGGAGGGTTTTTAAAGACGTTTAAAAAACTCTACTACTAGACCTTGTAAAAGTCACTGCCTCAGGACATTTTCTTTCATTTTCATCCTTTTTCCAGCCTCTTCTTCCTGCTCGCTCTTCCTAAATAAGCAGTTGAATGAGACGAAGATCACATCAGAAAAGACGTACAGTATTATTTAACTTCTTGATGACAGCACAAATAACAGAGTCGAGACGCAAGAAAAAGTAAGAAGGAATAATGTTCACCTTAACTTCTCATCGTGAAAAAGTTGGTCCATATCTATCTGGAAATGTATGCTCTCCTTTTTCCCTTAAATATACACTCCGAGTCGTTTTTACAACACTAGATTCACAATGAAACGGCCGACCGTGCTTATTTCGAGAATCGATCTCCTTCTCATTCAACTAGAGCTTGACGAAAACAGAGAGAGATTGAGATTACTGTATGTAATTCAAATTGAAAACAAACAAAGCATCAAAACTTTCTCTCTGTTTGTGTAAAACTAAATTCCCTAAGGACAATATATGTCCGCCTAAAATACACCTATTTTTCTACCTTTTCTTCTTGTGCCGTCTTCGTGTACATGGAATGAAACGAGACTACTTCCTTTATTCATGGAATGGGTATTAAAAGACGAGAGACACAGCGAAAGCTTTTTTATCCGTTAAGTAAAAAATATTGAAGTAACATGCATACCAAACCGATATATACATACAAACATAGACAATAGGTGTTTATGTACATATTATCAACTTTTTATTAGATTCGCATTTTTTCACGGTCGTAGTAGTTTACTTCTTTTTGTGCTGTGGCTGTGAAATACAGGTCAGTGTACCTAACTATCTTAAATATATTCCCTGCATCTTGCTACTTGTAGCGGTANTTTTTGTGCTGTGGCTGTGAAATACAGGTCAGTGTACCTAACTATCTTAAATATATTCCCTGCATCTTGCTATTGTAGCGGTACACAACATTTCACACACAACCGCATTATACGTACTTTTTTCTGACTGATGGTGCTAGTAGTAGAAGAGGAAGACGAGGAAAAGACAGGCAAAAAGAGCGTCAGTTTCAGAAATGTACAGATGAAGAGAGATAGAAGGAAGGGACTTGCCGCCGCTGCTGTTGCTGTTGCACAGGAAATAAAAGAGTGACTCGTCTTCTCATATATTACCATTAGCGAGGGCAGGTATGCATGTATATTCGAAGAATAAAGTTCGATAAAGGGTAAGGTTCCCAGTGTGTAGTAAAAGTCATTTCCTCACATTGTATTAGCTCCATAAAAATTGTGACCTGTATCTCACAGAGAGGGAATAAAAGTGGTAGAGAGAAAATGGTAAAGGGCTGATGGAAGCGAGTGAATGAGTCACAAAAGCTGATTACAGACACATTTTACAATATAAATACTTGTGAACTTCAAATTTCCATGCTATGAGCAAAATTTAAAGAAAAAATTCCATGCTATTTTTTGTAGATATACTATCTTTACTATTTCTAGATTGTAAGCTTCCGTTTAACTAGATGACTATATGATGATGATGATAATAATAACAGAAATGATCATGATGAAGAAGAAGAAAAATACGTGCTCTCATAGTACTACTCTTGAAGAGAGGGACGACCACAATGTGCATTATTTGTTCTGACATTGCGAACAGAAGAAAAGTAGGAAAAGTACAGTTTTTGGCATATCTCATTTTTTACAAGAAAAAATTACAAAAGCATCCAAGGGAAATATAAAACCACAAAAACATTTTCCAACTTGTCTGACTGGCTGTGCCATTGAAA
>JAANSP010002389.1:0-12907 GCA_036850745.1 Homidia socia | reverse complement strand
GCTAAAGCAGACCATGTCAAAGCAAGTTTGCAAATGTGCTAACTACACAGCATTGTACTTTTTATGACTTTTATAAGCCAGCTAGCTATATTAGGTACTTGTATTGTTGATAGCTGACTTGTTGCTGCCAGACTGTACGAAAAGGTACTTTATTTAAATGCTCTAAAGACGATATACTGCGAGGAATCACAAAAAAGAATTGCACACAATATTTATCTACCTACCCACCTAAAAAACTGTTCAAAAGACAAAAAATGTCGTCGTCAGGATAAGAGAGAGATAAGATTAAAAAGATATGTCTCTCTCGCCATCAGATATGGTAATGGGAAATGATTGAAATTTCCTGGAAGCCGCTACCGTAACATGCGGTTTGCCTTTTTTTCTTTCATTCTCTTTGGTTGGTCCTTCTGTGTTGGTTGCTCGTTGCTCTCCTCTTTTCTTACAAAACTTTGCCCTTGGGCCCCATTTGTTTTACAGACTGTGCCGCTGTTGCTCCTTCTTTTTTTCTGCATTAATAAATGCCATTTATCTTGTCAGACTTAATTCAAGTTTGCACTAAAACATGTCTGCATTTTATAGCGTACTTTTGTGAAAACAGTAGTAGTAGCAGTGGAGTCACCGACAATTTGTGAATACGAATGTAAAAAGAGTTTCATTATGAGAACGGATGCGAAATGACAGCCTTTTAAGAATTTTGCGTTTGTCACGGAACAACAGCGTCATTAACGACAAAGGAGGCGTTTTGGGCATGCCATTGAAATAAAAAAAATACATAAAAACAGACCGAAAGACAACATATCACATCACATTGCGCTGAGGTGGCATTGCTGGCACCATCGTCATATTTTCTTTTACAACACACGCAGATTTGCAATTAGATATTTGAAGTTGTAATTGGACGTGAAGGCCCACATCGTGAAGTAGTTTATCATTTTTTGTCAAATTTTCAAGCGTTTATTTACTTCTCTCGAGATGTTTACGTTTCATAATTATTATAGCATCCGAGCAATATAGTTTGGAAGGAAGGTGCGGTGTGGATTTAAATCTTTTTGTGTATTTTTTTCTAGACTCTGCTTAACATTCAATTTTTTTCTTTATCTTGGTATGCAATCAATATGGTTGATGCAAAAGCAAACTTAATGAAGAAGGAAGATGGCACATGGAATACTTTATGCTTTGAAAAAGCTAAAGATGAAATTGATCCGCAAAAACCTGTACCCGTTGGAAAAACAAGACGAATTCTGGGAGGTAAAAATGATTGTTATTCGTAGAGGCAGAACAGTTTTTCAAAACAAATCATACAACGATCTAGAAAGAATCTAATCAATAACATGAAATCATGCAACCTTTAGGGCAGATAAACATTATGCGCTGGCCTGGCACTAGCACCACCGCTGAGGGCTTTTTGCATAATTTTTTTATGCGAATATTGTTACAGGATATGTTAGAATTATGTCATACAAAAAGGTTTCAGTGTACACCAAAGTATTTTATTGTTTAAACAATAATGATGATTAATCCTCAGTGTGCGCAAGTAACTTGCAAAGTTAATCATGATCCTTGCTAATCACAGCGGCCATCCCTGATGTCTAAGCTCATTTTGTAAAAAAAATAATAATTTGAATGAAAAAAATTATCCAATGGCAAATTCCAACTCGTTAGGTTTTACTTTATTTGTTTAGTTAACGGCAGAGGAATATCTGAATCTGACAGCAAATATTTTGCACCAATTTTAAACAGACAAGCATCAGTTGATTTTATCGGGAGCCTTTGTCCATGCATAAATTAGTAAATTCACAAGAATTTTTTTGCAACAAAATCGATAGTCAATACTCAAGCTTTTTAATGGTATGACGGCATGACCGTTACTTCAAATGTGTACTTTGATTTGTGCTTACCCCCGACATGGTTATTTAGCAGTAGCCGGCGCATTACATGCAATTTTGTTGTTGATAAAATGCGCAATCCTAATCCTACCCCAGAAAAATGGCAAAAGAACAAAGGGAAAATTAACATATAAATGATGTTGAATCCTGTAATTGAATGCTTATTTTTACTTGTTTCTCTTTATAATGACCACTTTAGGTTTTTGAGTTTTCAAACAACAAATTAAGAGTTTTCAGTATTAAAAAGATTATGACATGTTTGCAAGCGAAAAAAGCTCTATATTAACTGTTGAGTGTATTATGCATATTCTTTAAAAAACCTTGAGCTAGTTGCGCGGAACACTTTATTACAAGATTTATTGTTAATGAGCATGTAATTGCAGGTTGTAGAAACTGTAAAGAAATTGCCGCACAAAAAGGTACAGGCAGACGCTTTCAAAAATTAGATACATTTTACGACAGTAAAACTGATCTTGCATACATGATTTCTTAGGCATTGCCTGTTTTTTCATTTAAAGTTACCTTGTTTGACATTATCATATTATTTGAATTTAACTTGGCTAGCCAAAAAACAATGAAATTCAAATGCAAAGTTTGTGATAGATTATTTTAAAATGAAAGGGTGGAGGCTCGCAAAATACTCCTTCCAAGCTACGTATTCCTTTTTTTTCTTGTAAAAAATACATACTTTTTGGAATTTCACCAAATTCTTATTTTCGCAATGATGACAGGTATAATTTTACAATATTAATTGATTTGATGCAATCAACAGGAGACTGCGGTAAAGTATACATGAGGTGAGTACGTGTTGTTGCTGTTTGCTCAGAACAGGTTGACAGAGAAAGAGAAGGTTTTTATGATATGAATCAAGATGAAATTCAAGATTATAAATTCAGTTTATACAAGAAAAAATGTAAAGAAACTGCAGTGTTATGACTTGTGATGATTTTTTATTTGGAATGTGCTTTGGAATCAAAATAAATAAATAATGCATTTTTTAAAGTTGGGTAATCTGACGATGACAAATAATGCACCACAAAAAATGTACTTTACTACCACCACCACCGCCACCATCGGATTAATAATAAAAAATGTGTGCCCATCCTATCCCATTTAAAAGAAACCCATATACTGTTAGCCCAAGCATGAAATATTTCTCTTAAAAAATGTTTCTGTATTTTTATACGCTTGTTTCTAGTATAATTCAATTCAGTAAATATTCCACTTGTTTTCCTGTCATGTTTAAGAGGTGAACCAAAAAGACTGCACTAGGAGGCATCATTAGGAGGATTGCTAGTCCTCATATAAAAATAGTTTACTCATCTCATCAGCACACAGCTCATCTTCAACGAGCTATAAAAAGTGAAAAAGAAAGCGAATTTTTACAAAAAAAGTTCATGCCTTGTTAGCTGGCAGAGCTAGAGAAGAGGCTTGACAGAAGTGACAAGGCGTGGGCGTAGTGTGTAAAATGAATCAACTATCTTGTTACACCTCTATAAACTCTTAGCACGGTTTGGCAAAACAGACCTATGCGAGATACGATGATGGCGGTAATGAAGTTACTTTGGAATTTGCAAAGCAACAACGGGATTAGGCCAATATTTCGTACATGAATATTTTTTATACTTGCCGTGTTTTGCAAAGTTATATACATAATTTATTCAGTACATTCGTGTCATTTTGTGACATTTGACAGTCCTGCTATTATTGTTAGCATGAAAGAGTGCACAAGTGCAAGTTCAAGCCAATCGTTTAAAAAATACTGATCTATTGTTATTTAGATACATAGATACTACTAGGCTGTTGAATTGTATGAAAATATTACTAGTGCAGCGCCATCATATTTACCTTACCTTCACGCACTTGAGTGCACAAAGACAGGATGTGATGGAGACTCGATGATAAAAGTCATATTGTGTCGGTGGGGCCCATATATCACCCTTGATGATCTTGATCACACCACCAACTCATTTTTTTAAACTTTTCATATCAAATCGAATCATCTCTCTGTCTACCCCACCATTAAATTATCTCTTGTCTCATGCACAGCAGTACACACGGACACTGGTTATAAATAAAGCAATTCACTTTTCCCTTCCCATTTCCTTTTTCCAGCAGCAGTTATATAACTCACAAACGTCAGTCAACTGCAAACTAATAAAACAAAAATGTACAGCAGCAGCAGCAAATAATAAAATATCATAAAATTCTTTCCATTTTTATGCTCATGTATTTTCACTCTCTATAAATTATTATTGTGACGGTGGTGGTAAAATTATCATTATCATCATGATTCTCTGAAACTTTTTTGAATCTTTTTTTGTTCAAAAAAGGGAAACGTGTGTATGAGACGGAAACGGTTCGTTGATCTATTCCACACAGAACGAAATAGCCTTCCCACTCAACTCGCATGCTTATTTGCCAGACTTTTTTATGCTCATGTATTTTCACTCTCTATAAATTATTATTGTGACGGTGGTGGTAAATTTCATCATTATCATCATGATTCTCTAAAACTTTTTTTGAATCTTTTGTTCAAAAAAGGGAAACGTGTGTGTATGTACCAAAGTATATGACGGAAATGGTTCGTTGATCTATTCCACACAGAACGAAATAGCCTTCCCACTCAACTCACATGCTTATTTGCCAGACGTAAATCGCCTCAGTGGTGGTAATGCACAACCGCATGCATCCGCAGGCGGATGTAAGGTTAAGGTTAAGACCACGAGATTTCACCCGTATCATCACTGCATAAAACACAACGCTGCGCTGCTGCCGCTGAAGCGTCGACAATAATGACTTTTGCGTGGTCATAAATATTTACGACGAGATATGAAAACTAAATCCTTCATGGGTCGAAAAATGACTTATCATTTATCGCCTGAAAAGATTTTGATCGTGAAGATGATCCCCTGATGTAAAAATTTTGACTCGCCTCGTTAATTATTTGTGGGAGATGCATGGATGAAATTTTTAAACACCTTTTTTTGTATTTTTTCAGGCATTCAATCAAGAGCAGCATGCACTTGTTATGTCTTCCCTTCAACAAGATCTAGTCCCCAACAAGAGACGTCTGGATGGGATTGATAATCCAGCCTTAGATCTAGGAGCATCTCACAATAATCCTTCGTTACAGCAAACGTCTTCAAGTCTTCAAAACGGTTACACTTTGCAAAACGGAGCAAGTGGTAGCACGCAACAAAATCCTCACAGCTTCAGTTCCTCATCCCCGCCAGGAGGGAAAATGGCTGGTTACAGTTTTTCAGACTCGTCTGCGTCCCAGAGTCTCAGCTTATCGTCATCCAACACGGATAGTCTCGATACAGTTATCTATAAAGGGTAAAATGCTCAGTTTGTACTAATTTACAGTAGTTTTCCTTTAAAAATATTTATGCCATGTAAATTATAAATTGTTATTACAATATTTATAACTAATAAAAATGTTTATTTTGTTTACAACGTCATTTCCTTTTTTAGACCTAACGCTGCAGCCCCTTCAATACGAGATTGGCAAAGGTCAAAGGATTCCCTGCAGCACAGGGCTGACGCCAGCTCATACGGTGGCAACTCCCAAGGCATGTTCGACAACCGTTCTTATCCCATGCAATTAGACCTAACGCTGCAGCCCCTTCAATACGAGATTGGCAAAGGTCAAAGGATTCCCTGCAGCACAGGGCTGACGCCACCTCTTACGGTGGCAACTCCCAAGGCATGTTCGACAACCGTTCTTATCCCATGCAACAGGTGCGCATTTTTTATTTTAATCAAACACATTCAATTAAAATATTTTCTCAAGAAATTCTCTTGCAATTTATCAAATTGCGCTAGTATTAATTATAGTATAATTGCCATAATATAATTATACCAATAATAATGTAGAATAATTAAGCCATTTTCTATCAATTATTAATACCATACTTTATTGAAGGCATCCTAACGCTTTCTACTAATTTATTGAGGCATTTATTTATTTTCTATGAGCTCAATCGCTTCCTGTCTCTGTGCCTAATTCCGTAATTCAAGATCAAAAGAAAATGCTACCACAATAAATTTACAATATTTTAATAATAAAATATGCAAATCAACGACACTCGTTTCATCGTTTCTGATTCTAAATTACTGTTTTAACGCTTCTAGCTAAACTTTGTAATGAATTAATTACCAAAGCAGTGAGGTAGAAAGCTATAATTCACTTTGATTACCGTATTAATTTCCTTTAAAGATGAGTTGGTGTAGACTATATATAATATGCTTTACGTACTAGTCGATAAAATGGATAAGCTTTACCTTTTATTATTTTATGACGAATGACAGTATACCTGTAGGAGAAGATGAACAAACATTTAAACAGAGACGTTCCCCCGTCAGACCCTTTTGACGTTTGACATCCTCCCATCGCCATAATTTTTATTTTCATTATCAACACCTCCTGTCACTGATACCTGTGTCATTAACGCTTCCCGATCGGCAAAAAAATGTTTCAAACATTTAAACAGAGACGTTCCCCCAGCAGACCCTTTTGACGTTTGACATCCTCCCATCGCCATAATTTTTATTTTCATTATCAACACCTCCTGTCACTGATATCTGTGTCATTAACGCTTTCCGATCGGCAAAAAATGTTCAACATAACTTTAATATAATTTTTTCAAACAACCTATTTTTCCGTTACCATTTATTACATTCAAGTCATAATAATGCTCATCATCATTTTGCTCACCTCCTTGGCTTCAAGTCCATCCATAATATTTGCATAAAGACGGAGATAATCTTAATGTATGCATCAAGTGTAGGTTTATAAGGCACGCAAAAACACTTTAAGTTAGTATCTAATCTTATCTAAAGTATAAATACGTAGGCAGTTCAAGAGGTTGGCGAAACGATAATAATGACGGTGATGGCGCATGATGGGGATAGCGTTTAGAGGTGGTGTTTAAAAATGCTGGTGGTGAGGTGAGAGGATATCTACCTGCAAATTCAGTAAAACAACAGTATTTTAACCCGCTAACCATCCTGTCAAGAAGTTCAGCAGTTGATTACAGAAAAGAAAGAAAAAAAAACTGTTGAGGAGACCAACTGAAAGAATGCACAATAAAATGAGTTTATGTTTAGTTGAATGTGTAAAGTTGGTAGTGAGGAGATTGGAGTAATATTTATGTATCGCGTAAGCGTGCGTGACTTACAATATCATTGATGACACTTGACAAAACGTTGTTGTCTTTTTTATTGCATTTTACTACAACAGAGATACATCTTTCCTATTAGTGTACAATTTTTGCTTTTTATTTTTAGTGCTGTTTTTTGCATGCGCGACTTTCTCTGCTGAGGTTAAATGGAAAAAATACAACAAAGAAAAAACGGTTATTTATGACTTTGATTTATATTTTATAGCTTTGGCTTTTGGCTTGTTTGCTGATGATGGAGAGCAACACGCATAAACATTGTATTACATAAAAAACAAGTGCTCTGTAATTAGCAAGTTACCTCGATTAGTTTAGTAGTACCTGTGCATCTGCTTGTCTTTATTTTACAAAAATAAAATAAAAAAGAACATGAAATTGTACGAGCAAAAACCGCACACAATAAATATGAGGAACGATACTGCGCTGCTGATATGCACAAAAATTAACAGTGTTTTGCATTAGTATATTATTATTAGTTAGTAGGAAGGAAGTATCACCTCTGAGAAAGCTATCTCTCATTGTCGTAAAAATAAATGTAGGGGTAAGAGTGTAATAACAACAGGTTGTTGTGTTATTGAAGGAGTATGCACTTGTCTCGTTGTTTTTTATAATTGTATTCTTCTTCTTTCTTGTTGTGAGCTGTTTGTTAGATAAAAGGGGAATCTGTACTCTGCTGCGTTATTTTATACGATGAACTAAAATGGCAAATAAATTATCACGTTTTTTTTCTTTCATTTCCTCTTTAACATTGTTCTTGTCTTGTCTCTTTGCAGCCATCAGCGGCGGCAGCAGCAGCAGCATCATCGTCGTCGTCGGTGTCGTATCAACCCATGCAGTTTAATGGACCAGGTGGTATGAGTGGTCAAACACCTTCTTCAGTAATGGTTGGTAATGGATATTCAATGGAATATCGACACCAACAACAAGTTCAACAACAACAGCAGCATCATCATCATCAGCAGCAACAGCAGCATCATCATCATCAGCAGCAACAGCAGCAGCAGAATATGTCAGTTCATCAATCGCAGCAGTTGCATCAACAGCAGCAACAACAGAACGGAGGAATGATGATGAGACAGCCTAACGGGACAAATACGGCTTCAGTTGGCATTGCCCAGCAGCAGCAGCAGTCGCCATTCAATGGTGGTTTGTCAACGCAAAGTCCCATGCTGCCGACAAAGAGTCCAATGGTGGCTTCGGCTTCAGTTGGCATTGCCCAGCAGCAGCAGCAGTCGCCATTCAATGGTGGATTGTCAACGCAAAGTCCCATGCTGCCGACAAAGAGTCCAATGGTGGCTCATAAATCAATGCTTCCTCCTCCAGGACACAGTCCTAATTCCAGTTCCAATCAAAGTGTTCCAAGTGGTGTTGGTGGTGTGCAAAGTTCAAATTTAAAGTCCAATATTAAATGGCGGTATTGGTGACGCCAACACGTCTGTTGGCCTGGACAAGGCCAAGGACTCGACAAAAATGTTTCATACGAAAACGTACAACCATATCAAAGACATGATCTCTAGTCGTTTCGGCAATGGAAATAGTGGTAACAGTGCAAACTCTTCGGCCGGTTTGCCTCCAAAGGGCCTTAACAATAGTAACGTTGTGAATAATAATAATAGTGTTAACAATGTGAGCAGTAATAATAACAACAATGCTGCAAATCAAAACGGGAGTAGTAATGGTGGTTTTGGATTGAATGGACAAAATGGGGCAAACTCATACATGGAGTCATCCATGGGTCTACCAACGTATGGACTTAACCAGCACGGACATTTGCATAGTCATTCCATACATGACAGTTTTGGAGGAGGACCACCAGCCGCACCATACTACACCTCACCGCCAGCAGTGTCCCCTCAAAATGGTAACGGATGCAGCCAGTAACGCAAGTGCAAACTCTTATAGAAGCCCACCCATGAATGACCGTAAAAATGTGAACACAAGCTTTAGAAAGGCCATTCATCAGAGCACGCTGAAATCTAATCTGACTGAGGAATCTCTTCAGTTGAGACCGATCATGGAGTCGGCAAATTTAAATGGGAGCAATAGGGATTTATACCGAGCTACACAATATTCTCAGCAACAACAACAACAAAACGGTGGCGATCAAAGCCAGCAGCCACGTTATAGTCTGGGTCACGAACCGCACTCACCATCTCTCATTCCCCATCACGTTGAACGAGCTCAAAGAGCCTTGGATAAACTATGCGAACCCAGCGGTCCTCCATTCACTAGAACAGGTTCAGGGCCAATGACTCATCAAAATGGAATTGGTAGGATGATGGTTCAGCAATTTTCTGGCAGTGGCGCTACTGATGAAAATGGTGGTGGTGGTGGCAGCAACAACAATGCTGCTACAAACAACAGGCCATTGTATTCGCTTAATGGCAAGATTGGAGCAATGTCTTCTGCTTCTTCAGGTGCAAGTCAATTAACAACAGTCTATGTGAACCCAGCGGTCCCCCATTCACTAGAACAGGTTCAGGGCCAATGACTCATCAAAATGGAATTGGTAGGATGGTTCAGCAGTTTTCTGGCAGTGGCGCTACTGATGAAAATGGTAGTGGCAGCAACAACAATGCTGCTACAAACAACAGGCCACTGTATTCGCTAAATGGCAAGATTGGAGCAATGTCTTCTGCTGCTGCTTCTTCAGGTGCAAGTCAATTAACAACAGGAGGCGAGCTGGAAGCAATTCCACGAAACCGGTTCAGTGTCACACCAGGACCGAGTAGTAGTACGTCCAATTCATCTGCTGGAGGATTGGGTGCTAGCTCAATAACAACAGCAGCGAATAATTCTGCCATCACTGTAGAAAGTTCACTTTCCTCACCGTCTTCCTCAAGCTACACGCATAGTAGCGGCAGTGGTAATAATAATAAGCAGTCTCTTGTGCACCAGCAACATCAAGCTCCCACGACCTCCTTGGCCAACGGAAGCAGCAGCAGTAATAATAATAATAAGTCTGGCAGCCACAATGACCAGATCCCACCACCACTGCCGACATCACAAAAGCCGGAAGCTTCGGCTGGACACTCTCACCATCACCACTTTCAAACGAGCAACAACAGTAGCAACAGCAACAATAATAACCACCATAATACCTTGGGTCTTCCTCCAGTTCTTCCCTCAGTGCTTGTCGGAGAGAAGAGGGAGAATGGGGATGGAAGCAGTGGCACGATGGAAAATCCATCTACGGCTAATCTGCATTTAGAGTCGTCATCACCACAAGGAGTTGGATCAGCGACGATAGCAGCAGCAGCAGCGTCAGGTGCAGGACCAAGTGGTAGCAGCAGCAACGCCTCTTCTTCAGCTCTTGCTTTGAACAAGAGCAAGAGTGAGCAACTCAAGAAAATCACTGCGGACTTGCATAATTTGGCCATTTCGGTGGCTGCAGAACAACATTTTCATCATAACCATCATTTGCAGTTTGCTTCTGGCAGTGGAAGTGGTGCAAGTGGTGCTGGCAATAACAATCAGAGTAATAGCAATAATCATAGCAGCAGTAGTGAGTGTGAAAACAAGGGGTCCCAGAGAATTGGCAGTGGACAGAGTCATACCACTTCGGACTCTGGTGTGGGCACAGTCATGTTGACCAAATCCCCAATGAATTCCATCTCGGACCACGAAAATAATTGTAAAGTTGGCGGTGGTGGGGGCAGTAGTGCAGATTTGTTGCTGGCCGGAGAAGATCATCATGTTATGGACAGTGTTTCTTCAGGTAAGCATCTAAAATGTACGTCCCAATCAAATTTACCAGCAACCAAAGATAAAAAATTTCAAGCTGTACATTGCTGTTTTTTTAATTCTTCGCTGTTAAAAAAGTGAACGTACTTTTCCCGTTTAGAGAATTTCATAAATAATGTGTGCTTTTTCGATGCAACAGTTTGTGTGTATCCTCCCTTTCCGTCATCTCAATATATCCGTTTACTACTACCGTTTTGCTTGCTCAGAGAATACAGAATATAAAAGTTTCCTCAAAGTTTTATAACAATAGGTGTGTATTTTAATGTGAATGTAAAAGAGGAAACGCGAAATTTCTTTGTTTTATTCTTGAAAAAATGCCTGGGAATTATTTCAAATAAAAATGAATAAAATGCGTATATCCTGTTTCAGTACAGAGTCACAGCACATTGCAGACTGTCGAGTTTTTGAGCACAGTTTTTTATACCTTTTATGAGAAAATGAAATTTTACTCAGAAAATAATATAAGCTGACAAAAACTCTACCGCTTTATTCAACGTATTTTTTTCTTCAGGTAACGATTCCGAGTGGGTGGATATTGTGGAGCCTGAAATCCGACAAATTCTGGAACTTGAGAAAAAGTGTAAACCCGGAAAACTTCGCCCTATGCCAATGCCCGGAGACAAAATGAATGGACTCCCTAATGGAAGTCTTGCCACCAGTACTCCAGCTCACATTGCACAAGTTCATCTTGGGAAAGGAGCCCATCTTGGAATCAATGGGAAAAATGGAGAGCAGTCGGACTTAATGGGAGACATTACTGCTTCGCCCATTCTTCATCACAGAATCATGTCGGGTTCGCCATCCCAATCTCCAAAACTGCCGAAAAAGTTTGATCTCAATGCCTACAAGTATGGCCAAGCACAATTTTTTAAAAAGGGATCAGTTATTTTAATGTGCTGTTATAATTAACATGTCAATTATTAATTTTTGCGCAGTAAAAAATCCGGGCAAAATAGAAGTCAAGAGCTTCTTGCTGGCCCATCAACAAGTGCCGGGGCACAAAATGGCGGTGGCCCTTCCTCATCAAAAATAAAATCGCCAAGAAGCACCACAAAGGTCAGTCGTTCAAACTCTGGGGCACAACGATATGGGCGTACTTCGCGAGGAGACAAAGGTAGTGGGAAGAATGCTGCTGCAAACCGTTTAATTAAAGATCTAGGCCTGAAGGGAATCAAGCTTAGCAGACATGCCGCAAGTAAGTTTGTATGAAACATGAGAAAAATGCAAATTACTAGATATGAAATAAGGAATTTAAAAAAACAATGTTTCTTGCTATCATTAAAATTACTTGCATACCTATCATTTTTATAATGTAAATGCTCTTGTTATAGGTCAGATCCTGTATCCCCCAGATGATAACGGTGATATGACTTCCACAACAACTGGCTTGGACTTAGAGTCCATGTTAGACGGTCCAAACAGAACAGACATCGGATGATGACGATGATATGAGTACAACTATTGACACAACGGATGCACACGCCATTCGTCGCCAATTGGAAAGCTTAGAATCAATGTACACCGAGGTAAAATTGTAGAATAAAATCAAATGGGATGATATAACTAACAATTAATATGCGGTTATTATTATGAATAATTGTTTTACCAAAAACTTTTTGAAGGTCCTGAAAGTTTTGGGGGCGAAACGATTTTCTGGAAATCGGTATCCTACTTCTGACCTCAGGAATGCGAAGCGACGACCGTATGGCAGCATGTCGTCTTTACCAAGTTCTGTAAGTAGCAGGCCCTTCCGTGAACGAAAATTAAAACTTGATGACAAAAAGAAAGTAAAGGATATCAAGGTACGTAATAATTATTTTTTTAAAATAAAAAGTGTACATAGCATAGAAATGGATAATTTTGAAAATAAGATTTTTCTGTCTTTAGAGTATTAATAAACGCTTCCAACGGCTGGAATCCCACGTTGTCACCCTTGCGCGAAGTGTTGCTCATTTGTCTTCCGAAATGCGCACTCAACATTTAATGGTTCAAGTAAGTATAATGGCGATATAACATTTTATTTATTTTTAAACGTTTTTCTAAATATTTGAATTTCATTTTTTTTCTAGGAAATTGAAAGCATTCGTAATGAAA
>JAANSP010002388.1:0-12908 GCA_036850745.1 Homidia socia | reverse complement strand
GTGCAAGAAAATTGGAATATGGAGGCAAAAGATTAACATGGTGGTAAAGGGGCAAAGTTGTACCAAAATTGAAAAGTGCTCCAAGTGTACCGTAAATAAAGGGAATCATACGAATTTGGGCTTGATATAAAGCGGAGAACCTAGATTGACCTACACCAGCTTAATTGAAAAGGGATACATCTTTTGAATAGGAAAAAAAATATCATAAATTTTCAGAAAACCAGGAAATAATCCGTTTTCCAAACACTTCTTTTTCGTACAATTTCATGGTGAAATAGGTAGATTAAACGCACAATAAGGTATTCGGAAGTCCTTTGGAGTGTTGGGAATCCGAATATGCCAATAGCTTTTTTTTAAACCTTTACGTCTTATCTACACACTCGTTTCAATTTGGTGGCTTTAATTCTTAGATATACTTTATGTAGTAGCTACAGCCAACTACTTTGATGATGAAGCCTCTCGTTTCCAAGAACAGCGAAACGAACCAACTGATAAAATAATTATTATCACTCTCTATAAATGGAGGTGAGGAGCAAAGAGCAGACCTTTAACTGTGGTGCTGGCGGCTGCTGCTGTGAAGAAGATGATGATGCTGCTGCTAGTATTTTGAACCACCACATCAACATCATAACAATCACCAACAATAATCTATTTTAATCCTTGCCTATTATAACAGCAATTGATTTTTCATACGTATCTGAGAAAAGTTGGCGAGGAGAAGGCATGCATTCATTATTATTACTCGTCTCATCGTCTCCACTACTACTACACTTTTGCTGCTTGTTGTTCTCCTCAATTCAATAGAGCTTCATAGAAAATGTTTTTCAAATGCGAGTTTTGCTGTTTGCGATGATGATCATGATGGCTAGCCAGCCAGTTTCTCTTCGTCGTTTCTTGCACAACTTCTATCAGTTGTCAAACACTGGGAATGCTGCTAATGCTGATGTGAAAACAGGTTTTTTTTCAATTGCTTCTGTTCCTCTTCCTCTTCTTCTTGTGAGCTTTCTCTTTGTTTTCGAGTGGAGAAAAGGAGATGAACGAACAGGAGTTTTCCTATCGTCACATACAAATTTTTCTCAAACTGTTTTCAATTCATTTCAAGTCTACTCTACCGTGAATCATATAAGCAGCAGCAAAAGCAGCGTTTGCATATAATAATTTAACAATGATAATAATGTTAACAATTATAATCATTTTACTTAACGCTGCTTCTGGTGCTGGTCCTTTCCTTCCTTTATGTATGTATGTATGTTATGTATGGTGTTTGCAAAAAAAGTAAAAAAAGCAATGTCGTTGTAGTACGTAGTCGTAGTCGTTGGTGTAGCAGCTCTACGCTTATTTTCTGCTGCTTACTATTGGTTCACATTTCGTTGAGCTTTTGTTCGTTCGTTCGTTCGTGAATCTCTGCTTTTCTCGTGCTTCTTCATTAAACTATTAGACAAGTGTAGTGGTGGTGGTAGTGTAAGTGCCTGGCCAGAAAAGCGTAGGATTCCAAAGTTTGGTTTAATTAACATCTGCGAGTTATGAGTTCTCTCTTTCTCTCTGTCTGAGCAAAACAAAGATGAATCAAGGAAAATAGCTCATCAAGTTTGCTGCTGCTGTTCCATCCTCAGCTTTTTACCAGCATCAGCAGAAGTAGGAGCACTTTTTGTTTTCTTCTGCTGTTCTGCTTTAAAATGATTTAATGAATGAGGAGGACGCGGCTATAGTAATCGTAGCAGCGCGACAAAGAGAGAAAATTTTTGCCAAAGCAACTGATAAAAATAAATACATGGAGGAAGATGTGTAATTTTATAGTTGCGTCTAGTTTCACCCCGAGGGTTGAAGAAGGGAATAATATCGGAAGTAGGATAGTAATTAAATATCTCAGATCATTCTTTAATTACGAATTTTTACACGTCCTTGAACTCTTCGCCTTCTTGGCACTGCATGAGCACAATTAGCATGCGTGGGATCCGTACAGTATGAACTGCAAGATTTTTTAACGGTGAGTTGAATGTCAAAAGCATCGAATATTATTTTAGCGATTTTAATTTGATTCTTTCAAGTATGCAATCTGCTGGCAAAAGCGGAAAATGGTAATAAGCTGCTATGTTGATGGGTTGGCATTCGACATAAAAATGTACAGCATTGCATTATTTGCATTCGCATATAAAATGAGCAGTAGTAGAAGTGAAAAATTGTCGTTTATGCATTTCCCATCGTGGGCCTCACCTTAAAAGTTTTTCGTCGTGTTATTTTTTTAACGGTGAGTTGAATGTCAAAAGCATCGAATATTATTTTAGCGATTTTAATTTGATTCTTTCAAGTATGCAATCTGCTGGCAAAAGCGGAAAATGGGAATAAACTGCTATGTTGATGGATTGGCATTGAACATAAAAATGTACAGCGTTGCATTATTTGCATTCGCATATAAAATGAGCAGTAGAAGTGAAAAATTGTCGTGTATGCATTTCCCATCATGGGCCTCACCTTAAAAGTTTTTCGTCGTGTTATTTTTAATGGTACGAAACTACGAAATTTCCAGCAATATGAAAATGAAATTGAGACAATACCAATATAGTACCTAAGAAACATTTTTGTCGTACAACTGAATCCCTACGAATGTATTAGTTTGATACGTAAATCATAATATTCAGTTAAATATTTGATCAAACAATTCTGCAGAAAGTCATGAAATCATTATAAAATTATATGTATTCAAAATTGAAAAAAATGTGCAAACCTCGAAGATCTTTGTAATGTAACATATTTAAAAATAAATGTGTGCAGTGCATCTGGAAAGATTGCACATTTGCATGTTCGGAGAAACTTGCCTTTTTCTCATGTTAACAATTAATTTTTGCATAATATGCTCTTTTCAACAAGAGTTCACTATAAACTTCGTTCCATAATATTTAAGTCAAGGCAAACAACCAATTTCATTTTTTTCAACTTTCGTTATCGCTTGTGTACAAATATTATTTACTTGTTTTCCATAATTCATTTCCTTTGTTACCATAAATTTAATTTAATTACCATTTATATTAAACACGTTAAATAGGTTACGGGCTTTCATTTGTCTTGATCAGGAATAACTTCCTGTTTCAAAAAATGAATTAATGGGGAAACGGAGTGCATGTATGGATGACATTTTGAAACGTAAAAGTTATTCATTTATTTATTCCTGTTTCAAACGTTTTCACAGAGGTATAAATACCGGGAACAATTAGATGTTGGGACTAATTTGCTTTGGTTGATTGCTTGGTACACAAACTTCGCTGAAAACTGGAGGGAGACTATCTTCTTGAGCAAAAGTAAAGTAGCAGAAAAACTTAACTACTTGCTAAAGTTTGGTCTGTAATTCTGATTGTGACCGTTACTCAAAGTCACAAGGTCTGGAGTTTGATAACTTGAGCGAATATTTATTTTTCCCGCGGGGTAACTATTATCCATATTGACTGTTGTCTACTTTAATTTTATTCATTATTTGCTTTCAGTTAAAAACCAGATTTTTTCGGTTTTTCGGCCAATTTTACATTATGTATCTACTTTCGTTTTACTTTTCAGAAATCCAAATTCAAAATGGACATGTCACCAAAAATTATGTCGTATTTCTTTGGAGAACTATTGTTTCCGGTTGTCAATGAAACTGTATCAAACGGTTGCGTTGATGAAAACACTCAGACTGTCAACGCGGAACCAAGGGATCAATTTCCAGTTACTGTGGTACATGATCAACCTGACAAAACAGTACCTTTCAGTGACGGATCCACCGAAATCGCAAAAGTAAGTTGATTTTGAATTTTTAAATTTAAAGAATTTTAATTTACACTTATTGATACCCGGTTTTGTAGAGTTCTAGCGCAGCACGGTGGATACCTCGACTTCAGAGACAGCAGATACAACTTGAGGGTGACGATGATGATATCCAGGTTGTTTGTGAAATTCCAGTAGATAAGCCTGGAAATCCAGATGATGATTATGAGCCTGAGGTAGTTTGGGAGCAACCCAATGAGCCATCACCACCTGCGGATGATAGCTTTGAGCCCGAGATTGTTTATGAGAATTTGATAGAAAATGTGAGGGAAGTTGATAACGGCGATGACATTATTTTTGAAAAAGGTGAGAAACCAAAAGTTTATTAAGAAAACAGTTAATACTGTTCAAACATGTATTAAATCATGCAGGTTGTTTTTTTTCAGAGTTTGTGCCAATTGACGAAGCTGAAGCTGACTACTCCGAAGAGGATTAAGTGTGCTGTTGTACCGTTCCATATATGCTGCATGAATTTGGAAACCTATAATAAATTATCAATCGCTACAATGAAAGGAGAGATTTAGAAGCTGAAAAATCCCTAATTCCTTTCACTTAAAACCATTACAATTGTATTTTTGATGATTACCGAATGTGACAGAAGTAAAAAAAACTTTATAGAGAGAACAAACGCTGGTCAATGTACAGAAAAAAATTATAAGCGGAAAATCTTTTCAACCGGCTCAACTTTCCAAAACTAAATTCCACTACTCGCTATTTCAAATTATAGTTTCTATTCAAAAAATGTTTACAATTAATTCAACCTGTAAAAATAAAATCAAAATACGTTATTAAATGAAAGCGATAGATGCCGGACATTATTTTACCATGCTTCCAATCGGTAGCACATAATATAGCCTCTGCTCTTAGCCGGTAGAAATAACTCTTAAAAGTTAACAAAAGCTCCGTAATAAACTTATGCACACGAGACTACGAAAAGAATCTTTATGTTGTTTCGATAGATTCAGCTAGTTCACACTTTCTAACCTTCATCTACTCTATCACTTTTTTCTGTTAGGCACAAGTAAGTTGCTATATAATAATAGTTATGTATTTTTTTAGTTTCTCTAACTTGATATAAAAAAACAAGCATAGAAAGCATGTCGTGTCGGCAAGTAATCTACAGTTGGCGGCATAGCAGTGATTTCCCCTCTGCTCCTTTGAATTAAGTCGTGCATTTTTTTCTCCTCTCGAAAGTGACGGGAAACTCATTGAAGAAACGCATTATAAAGATTTTGAGCAAAACTCGGAGAAGTGATTCTTTACCTCAAATGGTAAAACTAGCATGTTAGTATATGGAACATGGCCACTATATACCACCACACCACTACCGCCGTCATCATCACACCATCATCATCATCATCGGAGAGAAAAAAAGAGGAAATGTAGAGAGAGAGGTAAAAAGGAAAGTGATCTTGGAGCTAAGGGTAATCTGGGGAATCTTAAGTTGGATAATCGAACACTGCTGTTTCCTCTTTCATTGGTAATGGGGCGAATGAGGAATAAAGCTTGAGTTATGAGTCTCAGGTGCAATCCAGGGAAATACCATTACCTGTAGAAATTAAACCAGACAAGGCAATTCCGCTAAATTGAGAGGTGGTGGCGGTGCGGTGCTACCCGAACAAGATAGAGATGCCCTCCTCTCTCTAAAAATAGGAAGAAAAAATACAGAAATAATGTATATTCCTGAGTGTGCTATCATCATACGAGAAGCAGAAGGGAGATCAGAAGAAGAACCTTCAGCAGACCACCACCTTCATCCAGTAGTCTGGTCAGCTTATACTCTGGTTGTAATGCAAAAGAAAATAAAGGGGGAAGATATACATCAGCAGCGGCAGCAGCATAGTTTCTTTCGTTTTCTTTTAGTTTTCTTTTAGTTTTCTGTATTTTTTCTCGTATATTTTTAACCAAAAATCAAGTTGTCTTTCTCCCTTTCTTTTATACTTTTTGGTTATAACTTACTCTTTNTATTTTTAACCAAAAATCAAGTTGTCTTTCTCCCTTTCTTTTATACTTTTTGGTTATAACTTACTCTTTTTTTCTCTTTTCTTGCCACGGCCGCACTGAGCTGCTTCGACTGTACAGGTCCGGTGAGAATTGAGAAAATAAAAGAGAAAGAATAAAAAGGGGAGCAGCAAGTAATTTTATCAGCTCCTCATTCTCCGACATGTATATATTATGTAATGTAGTGTAACTTGTATATTATTATATCCCCTTGCTTTTCTACTCACTTGAATCTTGTTGCCACTGCATACTTAAATGAGTATTATATGGCTCTACCATCTCATCATCATTTTCATCGTTATCCTCGGAAATAATGGCTTTTTTCTTTTTTTCTTCTTCTTCTTAGCACTTTTTGATGTAGAAATAATTTTCCACAGTTGTACTTGGTGTGTATGTCTATCAAGAGACCCTTCACGACTACGACCAGATATCTTGGCCATTATCATAGTCATCATTATTCTAGCATATAATAATAGCAGTTTTCCACCAGTTGGGTAAAGTCTTTGATTTCTTGGGAAATGAAAGTGCATTGGAGGTTAACCAGAAAATCCGAACCTTTCACATGAAGCTATAGACAACCAGTGAACCAAAAGTCAAGATGTATTCCCTTTCCAGATAAAAATTTAGCTGGGGTATTACATCAGCATGTCAGTTTTAAAGACGCAATAATCACTCTAGAGTGTGTCAGTGGAAATATTAAAGTTTAAAAATTAGTTAGCACTCCACCAACGCAATGTATCACCAGTAGTTTTTTAAAGAGAACTTTAACATGGTGATGATTCACACGGGAAGTGCAACTGGCTGAGCTGCATAAATTATTATTACTAAATAATATGCCTTGTAGCGTTTATAGCATCACCATGATATTGTTTTTCGTCGTCCGTGTGTTTAGTAAACAGACGCAGAAGAGAATGAATGGTGGTTATCTGTGTGTGTACAAGCTGGTAAACTATTATCAACGGGGATTGCTTTTGTTAGGATGCCCCTACCCTTATTTTGCCACGTTCCGTTTTGCCATGTTGCTGCTGCTGCTGTTATGCATGTACTTGTGTGTGATCTAATATAAAAGGTATCATGATCATCATCCCCATCCTGATAAGGACATGTAAAAACCATAAACTAGAGAATGGAGTGGATATAGAATAGAATAGAGAGAGAGAGAGAGAAAGGTAAAAAGAGCGACGCAAAGAGTGCACGAGAGGGAGAGGGGTTCACTTGACTGCACTGCTCTGCTTGCATGAACGTGTATGAAATCAAAAGAATTTATAGGAAAAAGATAAGTTGCTCAATAAATTGGCACAGAGGAGATGTTATCCTATTGTTATGTACACACAAGGGTGGAATATATTGTCGTCCAGAGGGCATAATAAATGGAGTCGCTCAGACAAATTTGACGAAAAGATAGGGAAAAAATAAGTAGAGTCTCTTTCTTTCTCTCCCACTCTCTACTATACCAATTGTTCAACTAGTTCATGTGGAAATATTACTCTGTGAACAAGAGAAATAGAATACTAGAAGCATGTCTTTGCACAAGTGTACATACTTGCAAATACAGCCAAAATATATATATCTTTGAATACATCAGCAGAGGAAAAAGAGGAACATCATGATTCCTCTTTTCTATCATCATCAGACAAATAGGAAGAGTAGGAGTATAACAAGAGGAAGCACACATGCACACAAGTTAGAGTAATAAACTTGAAAACAGCCACCAGTTAAACTTATTCATTCATCCACAAAGCAGCAGCAGAGTCATCAGTAACACTGCCGCAGAGAGACCACCCGTCTTATATAATTTCCATTTGATTCTCCACTCTCTTCCTCCAGTCTCTTCTTTTTGTACAAGTGGTAATTTTATCCGGATTTTCTTACAAACAACTTGTAGTACATTTAGCGACAGAAGAAAAAAGAGAAGCATGTTCTTCTACACCCACACTTAACCAGATTGACAAAAGAATGGAAAGAAAAAAAAATGTGAAGAAACTCTAAAAAGTGGAGTTTGAATGTGCATGGATGAATTAGGAATTGACGAGACATTAAAACGATGGTTATATTTTTCATGATGGAGGATTATCAAGTAAAGAATGCTGAAGCTTATCATGAGCTAATTTTTTTGAAAAAGCTAAAGAGCAAATGTTATATCATCTTTTGTGGTGCACAAGCAGAAAAAAAAATTCCTTGAATTAAACCTTTAAAAAGGGACCTAACCATATTCGTTGAGTCAATGTCTCCTCTGTGATGTAATTCCTCCGTATTTTACACAGCCATTTTACTTGTCAGTTTCACAATTAAGCGCTCATGTGTACTACATTAATTGAGTTAACTTCACGAGTGGGATTTCAAAAGTAAGGAACAAGGGTACAATTTCCTACATCAGAACTTTTTGGTTTTCAAAGCTGCAAAGAAAAAGAAATTCCTGTTTCAGTTTCTTCGGAAATGCGTCTGGTAACTTTTATGCAACTGGAAATTTCGGAAACCGTATTGGCTCTAATTTTTATAATTTCCTACATCAGAACTTTTTGGTTTTCAAAGCTGCAAAGAAAAAGAAATTCCTGTTTCAGTTTCTTCGGAAATGCGTCTGGTAACTTTTATGCAACTGGAAATTTTGGAAACCGTATTGGCTCTAATTTTTAACAAATAATCGAAAGATAATCTTTATGTAAATGTACGGGTCGGTTCATCGTCCATTTCTCCCATATATCGTCACAAAATCTTGAAGATTCAAACAATCAAATGCTCATTAGTACTGAGAAATATGACCAGTTCTGGTACAATTTTGAACTTTGACGTACAGAGGCTACAGTTGAAAATAGTTACGATTTCAAAAACTGTTTTCATACGTTTATCTTCGGATAAGTAGGTTATCTCGTCGCGTTGATAGAAGCTTGTGGTTTAGGTTGTTAATTTTGTCCGCCTCGTTTTCAGTACGAAAACAAATTTGTGTTTAGTTTAATGTTAAAATTATAACATTTATTTATTTACAAAACCCAATTGTTTTACTTTAAAGTAATATTCACATCAGCTTAAGGTACCTTTAGTTCCCTTGTAGGAAAAACAAAAGATGGAAAACTGTCTTGATGTCTACTTAACAACCACTGTTGAAACAGTTTATGTGATGATGAGTTTGTAATATGACAAGATTTACAACAAAGTCAGCATTTCCATTGAAGCAGAGAAGGCGGCCCACGTTAGCATTAGCAAACACAGTGCATATTATTCCGAGAGGTGGAAAGAACATTGCCCTCTTAAAAAATATATTTTCTCTCTCTATGTACACTTGTTCTCAGAACGTATATACTTCTCTCATTCATTCATTCATTCATTCATTTCACTTACGCGAGCATAAATTTTCACACATCCGGAGAGAGCTACAGAACCGGGCTGTACATTTTCATTACTAATTTTATACGATATTAGCAAAGTACTTAACGTCCAGCTTGTTTTCAAGCAATTTGAATACGCGGCATAAATGCGTGCAGTCAAGGAAAGTACGTACGTATTCTTGAATATATGACGATGAAAGCAATTAGGCGGGTGGATGTAAATACTTAGGCTGTGGCAGTGCTGTTTCCGAAGGTTGTATGATTAGCTCGTTTGCTATTGTAAAACATAGTGGGCTGGGTGCTGCTAGGAGGAGAAGAGGAAGGGCACATGATACACAGCACAAGAAAAAGAAAGGAGGTAACATTTTGTTCCTTTTATCATCACCATTTTCACCCGTACGCTGCCCATCAGAGTTTAGCAGTAGTAGAAGTAGCCACGGCAAAATGAAGCCCATATTTAAAGACGTGAATGCAAATAGTATCCCAAAAGAAATGAGCAACATGAAACTTTTGGAAAATAAGTACTTACATTCGTAAAACGAATGCTTATCTTGTCCCTTCTATTTCTCTCTTTAAATTAGAGCGTGTGCGTAAATTGTAAACACCGGGCATTCTCATCAACCTATTTTATCTTTTTTCAAAGCTCCAAGTAATTTGTTTTGTTTTGTAAGTGCACTTACTTTTCTTCAGTTTCTTTTTGCTTTATTTTTTTATTTGAAAACTCTAAAGTTGAACGCCTTGTACCTGTACTTTATGATGATGTTAGTTTGATAAAAGTTTCATTTTCATTTGCACTTTTCTCTGTGTACTCAAAGTAAACATTGTATTGTAAACGTTTTGCCGTCTTGCATGTATGATACTTGTTACTAGATTGTATGAATGTCAACTGTCAGCTTCAGGATGTAACATTACGTATTTTAAATTTTATTTCTTCTCTTCATGAGCACGACTACAGCAGCAGCATAGTTCTGTACTCGAATTGATAAGCAAAGAATGTTAAAGGTTAATACATTATACCTGATGGTGTACATATTGCTTGAAGAATTTAGGAAAACATTATGCAATGTTTACTTTAAATGAGCAGAATTCCTACTACTCGGACCATTGTGGTGATTTAGGACACGACTCTTAGCGTTACCTCCTAGTCGGTTACCTTTTGTGAGTATGCCTCTTTTGGTGCTTGCTTGGAAATGCAACAAGCTTTGTATTCATCCGTAAAAGTAGCTACATAGTACTACTATTACACTGAGCAGTTCCAACCAACGAAGCATTGCCCTATACACATTCATTATCATCGTCATTATCATTACATTAAGCAGAACGATATTTTATTACAAGAAATTTATGTTCAATGTTAAAAGATTGTAGAAGCATTATGTTTTCACGGCGTTAAAAAAAGAAGAAAAAAAGCTAGCGACACGGCTGCCAGTATACTTAGAGAGCATGAGTCAATGCGAATTCAGACAAAGAGAAGAAAAAGGAACATTTTTCAAATATTTTATTGCATAAAAAATTCCATGCTCTATTTTACCCAACAAAACGGACAAAAAGAGAAAATGAGAGAGAAAGAGAGCCAGAAATAAAAAAGGGAGAAAAAATATAATATAAAAAATTGGTCACGGGCTGCTGACTCTGCAGCAACTACATAACATGTTATTACCTCTTACATAATATTCTATAAAGTATATAAAGGAAATCAACAAAAAATCTTTTTAATGGTATCCAAATAGGTTTGCTGTTGGAAAAAGCTGTAATGTTTTCCGTGTGACACATTGACCGTGTCCAAACCGCTTGAATGAATGAGTGACCAAAAGCAAATGATTGATTTTTTTGTTCGTATTATACGGCTTCACATCTCAAACTTGTTCTTCTTCCTTGAAAATAAAGTGTATACCAAAAAAAATGTTTCCACCCTGAAGTTCCAAAGTAACTGGAGAGGCAAAGTTGAAGCTACTACTACAATAATAGCTTCGCAGCAGCAGTGCAGAGCAAGATGATGACTGCTGCAACAAAACGACGGGGATGACGATCATCATTAATGGTGGTGGTGGTAGGTAAAGTGGCTCTTATAGAACAAACCAATGGAACTGTAACACCACCAAACAAACTTTTTCTTGTATTTTGCCTTGTCAACGAAAAAAATCTATGTGTTAACTTGCCTGATTTTTTGGAAGCTGGGGTTCAACATATTTTTACTCTGATTTCTGGAATATGGAGAAATCCCATCATCCTAATGATTATGGTAACTAATACATACAGTATTAATACTATGCTCGGGCAGTCAAAAGGCAAATGCTGCTGATCCTGTGCTTTATACTGCTTTTCACAAGCAAAACTACATGCCGCACTAATTTTCCAAATGTAGTAGAAACATTATCATCATCGTCATCATTGTCGTCGTTGTCCTCATGATCATCAACGAAAAAAGTTTTTTCCCAACTTACTTTCCACAAAACACATAACATATTTCATGTTTTTGTTCACAGATGCATACACGCTTATTTTTCTGCTGTTATTACGAGCTTCAATTTTGGTTTTGACCAAAGGAGGAAAAACAGAGAGGCGCCTGGGTGTGAGCGAGAAAAAAACAAGGGTTGATTTTTCTTTTCCTTTTTAAACAGCTTTTTCTTTCTCTTTTTTCTGTATGCATATGCGATGGTTATTATATAATATTATATTATGGATCATATGCCACGAAAAAAATCAAATGACTTTTTATGAAAGGGCGGAAACATAATAATAATAATATGACAAAAAGGAAAAGTCAAAGGAGAAAGTCATTTGTGTTCAGAGGGAGGAAGGGAGAAGGGAGGGAGTGAGTAAGTGAAAAAAAATTACGCAGAAAATTCCATTTTCCCTCGAATGTATGCATACAAAGAGTTTTGTTCATTCTAGTTTGCTTTTATATTTTTTTTCACCTGAAGAATTGCGTCCGTTATAAAAAGTCTGAATGGGATCACTTGCCATTAACACTTTAATGGTTTAGAGATTTTATTGCGGCGATTACTGGTAGGACGATTATTTTATGGATATTATTACGGTTTGGTGGACACACACAGTTGAATGGAATAGGGTACATGAATATGTAACATGATGAAAAAGTCATGGAGTTATACAATATTTTTTGCTTGGAATGGCTTGTCCAGTGTCCAAAAACCGTGTCCAGCTTCCTGTCTGCCGCCTTATAAATAATATCAAGTTGCTCTGTGCGTCTAATTAAATTATTTTCCAATGGTTGAGAATTGAATGAGACTGGAAAGGAATAATAAAAAAATAATAGCTATTTTTTTCTCTCAAAAACACCATCATGGGTTTGTTAATAGGTACTGACCAGAGAATCTAATGTTGGTTGATCTCCTTTGACAATCTAAATACATGGTATAGTATAGGTAGTTAGGTAGATAGAAATACTTTAAAGTGCGTTTGGTGCACCGTGCTGCTGCTGCCATTTCACAAATGTAATTTATGCCTCTTTAATCTTTTACCATCATATTTCAGAGGGGATGAGAAGGACGATGATGACCATCCTAAAAAAACATAATGTTCCTTTAAAAGTACACGAGTATTCTTTACTTTCAGACACATGACGGGAAATTGCTCTCCGACCATAAAAAAGGCACGAACAATATATTTTTCAAAGGAGGGAACACTACAATAATCATCAAGATCAAGCTAGGATTTCATCTTACGTACGTAGTACTACGCACTACGCACTCCGTACACCTGTTCCTTTTTTACCTAAATCCTAAACTACCTACACACACTACTCCTTCCTTCCTCTCCCAA
>JAANSP010002387.1:0-12909 GCA_036850745.1 Homidia socia | reverse complement strand
GTCACGAAAAAAGGTCACGCCATATTTTCGTAAAAGCTTTCCTTTAAATTATTATTATTTGTTATTATTATTACGTATTACTCACGTATAAACTTTTACAAAAGACTGCTGCTTTCAAAAAGTTTTATTCATTCTTTTGCATAAAAAGCTACAGAAAATTGATTGAGTTCTCGTATGAAAAAAGGAGAATAATAATACAGAGAAAGTGTGTGATAATTATTATTGTTATTTTCTTGCTTCCCATTTGCAGCACCAGGCCCAGTTCAACTTATTCCCGAGGAGTGTACAGCGGAAAACAACAGTATCACCGTAGCGTGGCAGCCTCCACCAACATCATTTGTCGAGGGCTATGTTCTGGAAATTGACGATGGAGCAGGCGGAACTTTTAGGGTAATTTTACTCTGCTTAAATGAAATTAATAGGCTATTACTCTAAACGTTTTCTAATGAAATACCAATTTCAATACTACTCCATACTCCATGCTATGCATCTCTCATATAGTAGCGCGTCTAGCCAGCTAGAACATGCTACTTTTACTATACTGCTGGGACGATATGATCTACATTAGCGCAAATTTAATATACCCACCACTTTGAAGTGTACGCATATGTGTGCATACTACATACTGATGCTGAAACTGCTTACTCTTTGGTGCATGGGTATGTGCTGAATTTTATCAACAGCAACACTGAGGAAATATGAAATTAGCTTTCTACCCTGTAGAAATATCTTGTTTTGGACACAAGAGAGGAGCTAATTTACGGATGGATAGAATTGCTCGTGGTCAAAATATATGGCATCATTGAAAGGCATTTCAGGTTAAGCCATAACTTGTACGTACACAGTTTAGTTTCCCGTATAGACTGCTTGTTACATGGCTATAAAATAGGCGGTGCGTTTGTAGGTTCTCAATCCCGTATTTTATTTGAACTTTCCCTTTTATTACCACGGGGCATATATATGGTAGTCATCATATCGTGAAAACAAATATTTCATCTAATTTCAAAACGCCACTGACAGAGTTTAGCTGTAATCTGGGATTTGAGCTTGAAAGTTTAGCGAAACAACACGTTAGCTGGAAAGAGAAAAAGATAGAAAGAGTGAGAGAGAGAGAGAGCAAAGAGGTGAAGATGGACTGTTTTCTCCCTTCTGAATAAAAGCTTCAGCCTCTGCGACTACAGGCTGCTCTACTACTACATAAATACAGATATTACATGTGCGGATAAGTAGGCAATGCACTGTTTCTGTTGCGCACATAAACTGGAGAAAAGTTTCATTACTCCACATTAGTATGACTGCTCACAAGTCTTCTCTAATTGACTTTTACTCAAGAGAACTGGCTGATATTTCCTCTTGGTTTATACAGATATACATGTACGGAGAAGTAGGCAATGCACTGTTTCTGTTGCGCACATAAACTGGAGAAAAGTTTCATTACTTCACATTAGTATGACTGCTCACAAGTCTTCTCTAATTGACTTTTACTCAAGAGAACTGGCTGATATTTCCTCTTGGTATGAGGTGTGCTGTGTACGACGGTGATGGAGAATTGGAGGTTAAAAAAGAAAAGTGGGATTTTTTACTACTTTTCACTACAGTTATATTTATACATATAATTCACTAGTTTATATAAGCACTCTAGTTACGAGCGCTGACATAACGGGACCATTTTAAGTACCGCCAGGACATCGTTTTAGGTAGACAAAAGTCGCACGTACTTCTTAATAAAAGTTTAGCCAAAGCCAATAACCTTCTTGTTGTGGAATGGAAAATACATTACGCCAAGAAAGGAGGGAATGGCTTATTATTTCAAGTACAAAAAATCCCACTATTTCTTCTTGTCAATCTTTCCATCCAGACAATTCCATTAAAACTTACGATTCTTAGTTTTCAAAGAATTTTTAAACTTTTTACAAACAAACCAGTCACTTCAGAACTAAAATAAAGCACGCTATTATTGCAGTGCACTCCTCACACACGTCTCTACCTATTAATCACCGTTTATTTAGATAATGCAATTATTCTCCAACAGTGCCTAAGTAAGCGTAAGTCTTACCCTCCATAAATATATATGAATATACTTTATTTAGGCAGACAGAGGCCCATGTAAAGCTTTGAAGCAAAGAAAACATTTTTTTGCTCTTGTTTTTTATATAAGGCACACTGTAATTCAGCCAAGCAAGTAATGGGCTTGTGCGAGGGAGGAAGCTGTTTGGAAAAAAGTGGAAAGTGAAGGATGTATAGTCTCTGACTGGATGAAAAAAATGAAAAAAGTGGGAAGGGTCGCATTCGTGTATATTTCATTCTTCTTTTAATGCCAACATCAACTTACTTACTTTTAGTTAGAACAGCTATTGTGAATTTTTTAAAGCTTCACGCACAAAATACGGACTTGCTCCACGGAGCTTGTGGTGGTAACCAATGTGAAATGAAGTTGGCAATATATATACGTACTTTTTAATACAATTTGTGTATTAGGAGGACTTGTGCGAGTATAGTTGAGTGATGATGAGAGTAAAAATGGAAAAAGTCAGAATGACACCCTACGCAATACATAATAGAAACTTTTAGGAAGCAAGCCAATATCAAGTAAAGTCAAGTCAACTGCAAAGTAGTAGTAGAAGTAGTAGCGACGACAGTAGTAGTAGTGGTGGTGGTGGTTGTATAACATTGTCAATGGGTTTTGCCATTCCGGTGTCATTGGCAGTGTCACCCCTTTTTTCCATTCACTTGTTTTTCTTTCTCCACTCCTTTTGTTATTCCAAAGCATTTGTCCTTGTCCCAACAAATGACACATGAATGCATAACATCCAATAATCCAATATAGAAAGTCGTATTATTAGCGCGCGGCGGATGCATTCAAGTTTCATTTCATTACTTGAAGGGATGCAGATGGGATGGGGTATAGAATATGGTTGTGTAGTTGTATTATTTGTGCATATTACGAGGGAAATGAGTGAGGCGTGTTGTTATTTTTTTCATACGCAATAACAGCAGCAGCAACAGCAAAACTGTGAGTAATGCTGAGCACAGTTCATCATCCAAAATGCGAACTTGTATAAAAAAAAATGTGTTTCCTTTCCACACACTCAATTTACAATTTTCTCTTTGAGGCAAAAGAAATGCTCAATATAATATTGCAGTATTGCATCTCACCACCACTGCAAGCAATAATAATAGTACTGCTGATTTGTATACATTTTAGCTGAAAATTGGATTTGATTTGATGTTCCACCCAGAATAGAAAATAAAATAATGCAGCGCTTTTGTATTCTTTTTTTGTTACAGTTTAAACAGACGATAGCTTCAAAGTCAAAATAAAATGCACATTTGGTATATTGTTCAGTGTATAATACGCATAGGACCTGCCCTTTTATTTCCGTCTAATGAGCTTTATTATAAATGACAATAAATCCTCTTTTATGCACTTTACTCTTCGTCTTATTGTATGACGTAAGTCCACTTATTACTGGTTCGATGCTCAGATGTCATTTTAGCTGAAATTGAGTACGCATATATTGTTCATGATGAACTCTGGAGATGAATGCGTAACGAAATCACTAGCTGTGACGCAATCAACTTACTTGATACAGACACAGTCAGCAAATAGCATTAAATGGCTGTAGCTTTGACAAAACAGAGTTTTGGTTTCATAAATTAGATTAGAGATTTTGAACAGAAACTCGCTTTTGCCCGGGCTAATTGCGCTATCACCATACACAAATGTGAATATTTTCATGCTGAAATGAGGTCTTTGTTCAACTCTTTCATTTCTGCGTATTGATCCATGTCATCATCATCACGTTGCTGCAACATGATCATATTTAACACTACAAAAGTAGTGTCATGTCATGAGCAGAATGTCGTGCTCAACTTTTTCTTACTTTTCTTCTACTAGGAAATAAGCTAACGTACAAATGTAAAAATTTTATAACTTTGTAAAACTAATAATGTTCAACTTGTTTAACATCATTTTCCAGGAGGTGTACTGTGGGAAGGAGACAATCTGTACGGTGGATGGACTTCATTTCAACTCTGTGTATCATGGCCGAGTTAAAGCGTTCAACAGTACTGGGGAAGGTGATTACTCAGATCCTATCAACTTGCGCACGGCCGAAGGTAACAACACCACCGTTTTTTACACACGTTAAATAATTTATTAAGCTGTAATAGTTATCTATTTTAATTCTGATGTGACATGAAACCCATTTTTGTTGAAAAATGTATGGCAGAGGTCAGCGATACTAGGGAAGGGACATTATGTACTTACATGCTTTCATGTTAAATTTAGGGAATACTTTTATTGTGGATAATTTAGATATAAAATGTAGGCGAATAAAGTATCGGGGAGAATCCATAGACCAATTTATTTATACCTTTATTAGCCTTTCCAGTTGTTGCACACCTGCATCTAATCAATCTAATGAAACAAAATGGCCTAGTTGAAAGATTTTTAGGTTATACTTTATTCCCAATTCAGTATTTATTATTACAGGTTCGACCATAACATGAAAATACACAATTTTTATTATTAAATTGTACGTATATAAAAAATATACGTACCAAAGTGCTTCCCGCATGCTATTTCTCTATTGGTGTTACACACAACATCAATATGTGCATGCATATAATTATACGTAGAGTGGTAGAAATACAGTAATGTGGGCTATTTAATATATTTTATTGGGCTGGTGTGTGTAAGAAAAAACGAGTATTGCAAAAGGAACGGGAGGTGATCAATAACAAGATAAAAGGGTTAGAGGGTCAGTTGTGCTGCTGTCCATTTCTAAGCTCTCTATTTGATTCCATTTGTTTTAGGATTTTCTCTCTCGCTAGAGCGATAGCGAAGAAAAGTGAAACACTCCATATGTCTGTGTTCCGGAAAGTACGTGGGCAAATAGAAAAAAGGCTGAAAGATAGAGGGAGAGATATTATAGAGGTATACATAGGTACTTGAACCCCAACTTTTTTTGAAGGCAGGCCCATATCGTATTTTTTTCGTGAGGACAATTGAGAAAATTGTGGCAACAAGGTTAGCGAATAAAACGCAAACGGAAAGCAATAAATGGCCGCCCATACATCTTGTTACTGTCAGTTGACTATGTACACTCTGGAAACGGAATACTACAAGTTTTGTATATAAACCACCTCCAGTCTACACGCAAGTTTCAGTTTCACGTATTTTTGTGTGTCTTGTCAACTTTGCAAAGTTGAAAGTATTTCATATACTGATCTAGAAAAAGCTGCTGCTGTTACGCTGTAATATCAATCTCGCTCCACAAAACTAATTTTATAAAGGACCGTGCGCGCTAGCTAACCACTTTTGGTTATACATAATGTAGCACACCCAGAGACGCTACGTACGACTATTCCCATCCGATAGATATAAATGATGACGATGGGGAAGATAATGCAGTAGGGAAATAATGCATGTTTGTCAAGAAGACGATACGATGACTCAACAGAAAAAAAGTTTACACGCCGCGCTCGAATTGATACATACGTTCGATTATTATTGCACAGAGAAGCAATGAAGTATTTCGGTACTTCTTGCTGTTGTTGTGGTGTTGTACATACGTATGTACTCACTATTACCACACACACATATCATCATCATCATGAGTAGGTATATGGGTTGGGTGGCTGTTTGGTTTGGCCGGAAGTTTGGAGTCAGATTGGTGGTGAGATAAAAGCAAAAAGAAGGAGACGAGACGACATGGGCGAGTTTTACATTAGTAGTTGTTTTGTTACCCAACAACGTGTTTCTTTTTTGGTGAATTTATGTGTGCGTTATTGTTGGTTGGCTGTACGTACGTAACGTACATTAGCAATAAGTAAGTAGAAAGTAGCAAGTGTGACTGCTGCTCTGCAAGTTTTGTGGAGAAATATTTTTGGAGAGACACAATTTCCAGTGTATCAGCTTTGACAGGGCAACAGGATAGTTGATTTATTGTTATGAAAGGGTTCCTGCCCCACTAACCCTCCATGAGAGAGAGGAAAAAAACAGACGACAAGTATTGTATTACTTTATATTGGCAACTTGAAACTTGATAGGGCTACTACAGCGAAAACAGATTAAGCAAATGGGGTGGCTGATCGTGCATGAGATGGTAAAATTTGCCTACAATACAAACAACACTGTCCACCACTTTTTGCCGTTTCCTTCTGCTTCCACTTAATTTAGATTACACAAAGCTTTTCTTGTACTTACTTTTTTGGTTGGTCAGTATTCGCAATGACAATGTGCTTTGCTGGATAAAGCTACGCGATATAAAGTTTTTCGTACTGTGTCGTATGGGTTGGTGTGTGTTCTATACATAGCACAACTCCGAGTTGAAATTTTTATTTTGGAAGGAAAAGTATTTCCCTTCGAGATATTTTCCAGTGTCATGTACGCTTTAAGTAGTAATAAATTAGACTATTATCATGCCCTTATATCTCTCGCAATTTAAAATAATTTTCACAACAACAAGCTAAAATGGCCTGGCATTACCGTACTGAAAGTCCATATTTTATCCCTCCCCCAAAATATTATCATTGGATGGCATTTTAGATGGCAGTGTAGTAGTTTTTGGACTACGGAGAAGAGATTTCGATTCGATTGTATCTAATGGGTTATATAACGCGGCAGTAATACTAAAAGCTGCATGTACGTTTATTTTTGTTATATATGTGTAGTTATAAATGATCATCATTTCCATATCTTGCAAGGTCTCAAGTTTTATATGGACAAATCTTTGCTGGGGATGATAATGGTAACATAACATAATATATAATGCGAGAAGAAAGTAAAAATAATGATAAAAAAATAATAAAAGTAAAAAGATCTTTGATATTGCACTGTTATCTGGAATGTGCGTACAGTGAAAACTAAATGCTCACCAGTACCTACAAATATACTTAACGCACTACTGTTCACATTCGAATATTTACTAGTTGTGGGGGAGCGCGAAGAAGACCAAACCACCATTTAGAAATAATATAATGTCTAGCCTAAGACTTTTACTGATCTTTATTTGATGGGTAGTTNGCGAAGAAGACCAAACCACCATTTAGAAATAATATAATGTCTAGCCTAAGACTTTTACTGATCTTTATTTGATGGGTAGTTGTAGAAGTAGCATTCAAAGTAAATTCTATTGAAGGGGAATTGGGAGTCCAATTGCATTTACAGTGGAATGGGAATGTTTGATATTTATTCTGCACTGCGTAATACTTGTTACAAAACTGTATTACAGTTTGATGTTAAGAAGGGGAGAAAAGTTTACAGTTAATGCCTATCATCATCATCATCACATCACCATCATATAATAACCATATCGTGCATCTTACAAGAAAGTAAACTGTACAGCAGGTCAGGTTTTTTTGCCGAAAAAAGTATTCGTTGTACTTGTATCTTTCTTCTCTGTAGAACGAACACAACCGGTGGGATATTAAGTACCCAAGTTGGAAAGAATGGGAAAGTTGCCTACTTCAACTTTCAAATAAATCTCTTTAAGATGATTCAAACGTTGCTTTATACGTGCTTGACTCTGTAATATAATGTGTAACAGATCAAAAAAGAAACGAAAAAAGTTTTTTTTTCTCTTTATTTCTTTCGTATCGCTGCCACACGCCATCACTACCATCAACATACAGACCCTATAATAATATACATATAAACTTCCCAGTACAAATCGAAAGCTATCATTGGACTATCTGCACTTGAACAATGAACTTCTTTCTCGCTGTATCTGTAAAAGTACATTCTCTCTTTATTTCTTTCGTATCGCTGCCACACGCCATCACTACCATCAACAGACAGACCCTATAATATATACATATAAACTCACCAGTACAAATCGAAAGCTATCATTGGACTATCTGCACTTGAACAATGAACTTCTTTCTCGCTGTATCTGTAAAAGTACAAAAATATGGAGAGAGGGTGAAACACCGCCATCGACACCACCACCAGCATCATTATACCATCACCAATAAACAATTTCCCACTATTACATTTCCAACTTGGGTCGAATTTTTTTCCTCTCTGGTTTTACCAACATGAAAAGTAGAAAGAAAGAGGGAGAAGAGGATGATGATGATGATGATAATGGCAAATAGTAATGATGACCTATTGCATTACTCTGCCAGTAGAAAGAATGTTCTATTAAGTACATTTTCAAGATAGTACCTACTACTGGACTACGCTGCAGTGAATGAGTGGGCTGTATACGTTACATCACACATCATACACGTACAACTAGAGACGAGATGCGATAATATAAACTTTTTGGTCACTGAACCAAAAAGTTTGTATTATTGACGTTCTTTCACCTTTTCTTTTTTATTTCTTTTCCGCCCGTGAAATATTTCGACTAGTTTTGTTTATAGTAAAAGAAAGGGGATTCACACATCATACACGTACAACTAGAGACGAGATGCGATAATATAAACTTTTTGGTCACTGAACCAAAAAGTTTGTATTATTGACGTTCTTTTCTTTTTTACTTCTTTTCCGCCCGTGAAATATTTCGACTAGTTTTGTTTAGAAAGACGGTTTATAGTAAAAGAAAGGGGGAAAACGGAGGAGGACTGCTTCTCGTAAATAAATAGAAAGAGGACGCAAAAACGAATAGGATAAAATTGAGAGCAATGACTGAAACAAGAGCATACATAGAATGTGCGANAAAACGAATAGGATAAAATTGAGAGCAATGGCTGAAACAAGAGCATAGAATGTGCGAATGACAGCATCGTCAAAAAATGATGATTAACTTTGAATGAGTCACATGATGATGATGTTGATGATGATGATGATAAGCGGTATATCATATGCAAGAATGAGCAGAACCATAATATTATATTGTAGTTATAATAGTTAATGGATTACACCCCAGTCCTTTGAGCAATATAAGTTGTCTGCATCTAAAAATGTATCATGAAATAGTTTAGAGGAGCAGCAAAACAGCTTTTTTCACGCGATACCCCGTCAGTTTGGAATGCTAGTAAAATGAAGCATGGACCGTCTCTACAACACAAAAAAATGGAAACTGTTCCAAGTACGCACTGTTTAATGAATACATAGGTACTTTCTGACTTTCTAGCTTTGTTGGTGATAGCACACTAAAAAGTTGAACTGAACCTGTTTTCAGGGTCTATCCCAACTTTTTTAGGTGTGATATCAAGAAAGTTTATATAGGTAGCAGAGCTGCTGGTGATGGTGGCAGTCACTTATATGGCCAATTGTATATAAGATTGTGTTACAAATGAAGTAGGTAGATATAATTTCGTATCATATATCTACGGAGAAAAAAAGTTTTTTTCTTCTTCATCATTTGTAATAACACTGAGATTTTATGGTTTATATGCTTTATGATAACTTTCCTTTTTTTCGCGCGCGCATACTGTTTATTCCCTACTTCTATTTTAACCGAGTAACAGATCTTTTTTTCTTACTTCCCCCACCGGCATTACCCACCATCATCACCACCGCCGCCGCCGAAAAGAATATGCTTAGAACAGCAAGTCGGAAAGATGTATTTTTTTCTCTCTCTTTAGCTCCAGATTAGTTTTATGTGAGTGTTATTACCATACTCGTATTTCTCACTTGTTCCCTTCTCCTGTCTCCGTTTTCCAGCACTTTTTCTTCTTGCATTTATTTCGTTTCGTTGTGTTACAACAAAAAAAAATCTAGGGAAAAATGTTCGCGCTGCATGCAGTATAGTAGTTGAATTGTGAGGAAGAATCATATCAAAATATATTTATGTACATAAAAAGTCACAATTGCAAATGTACGTTAACTTTATGTACGTTGCTCATATCGCTGTGAACCTACATAGGTATTATATTCTTTTTACAGGGAAAAAGTTAGCGTATGTGTCATTTTGTAAGTGAATAGAGAGTGTGTGTGTTGAGGAGTAACACACTGGTTGTTGATGTAGTTAATGGCAAGAGGAGTAGTATAGTGGTAAAGTAAGAAAAGGGGACAATAAAATTGGAGGGTGAAGAAGGAAGATGAAGATTGCCTAGATAAATGGATGAAGATCTACTTGGCATTTCCCGTATGCTTCACTACTTTTTTTATTCATCCAACAACTCTTGCTCCACTACTGCTCTGCTAATGGGTAATGGACAAAACCTAATGTTTTGTAGTTTGAGAAACAGCGGCAGTAGCAGTAGCAGTGAGAAAGTGAGCACTGAGCAGAGTGAGATTCTGACTGCGAAAGTAATATAACAACAGAGTTTTACTGACGGAAGCACTTCTCCTATTTTCTGCCATGATGTAATGGTGTTAGTGATGATGATGATAATGATGAAAAGTGTTATTATTACTACTGCTGCTGTTCCTACTACTGCCATTTCCATGCTGCTGTCTGCCTTGCCACTATAACAAAAGTATTAATAATATACCAACCAACTACCACCACCTACAAAAGCCAGTTCACTATACATCCATTCATCCTCCCATTTACTTGCTATAAATACTGTTTCGTTTTCCTTCTCTCTGCACTACTCTCGTCTTTGTCAAGAGTGATGATGATGAGTTGGTCGGTTAAAGTTATTGTATTACTTGCCGCTTGAGTTTGCTTGTTTTCGGATTATCCAGTGGGATCATAAAAAAGTGCCTTATTACTACTACTACTACTGCCACCATTTTTATTATGCTTTTCACCCTGCCCATATAAGTACGCTTGTATACTAGATACGTAAATTGTTTTGGACGGGTAAAATAGTAACAAGATGTGATGTCATGTAATATTATGTGCTATTGCTGTGCACTTTATATGATTATTTCATTATTGTCACACGATTGCATGACGTCCGGTTGGTTATTATTGGGTTGTATGAGTTATCATCACCATCATCATTTTTTCGATTTTTTTCTGACATTACACAGCTGTGTAAAAATATAAGAGTACTTTGCTGTTAAACGGCTCAGAGTATGTTTGGAAGTAAAGGGGTGGTGGTCCGAGATGTGATAAAAATACAAATGTACAAATGAATGACAGGGAAATTACAATTCTATGAAGTTTTTTTTACATGTAAGAAGCACTTTGGAGCAATAAGTTTGAAAGAGCACACTAGTAGTAGTGACATGGTCCTTGAGCACTGAATATTTAAAGCTGTCAAAGTGAAACTCACACAAAGGTCCATTTTGTTCACGCTCTTATAGCAGCAGCATGCATGCCAACAGTGAAATCATTAGAACATTTTCAGACCTGACATTACTTATTTTAACACACAAAGTCCAAAACTGTCCCCGCGTGCGGTGTTCATGTGTAGGAAAATATATAACGTGTGTCGGGTCTTTAAGAAATATTACCGACGACCCCTAGATTGCATAATAAATATGTCAGCGTAATTAAGATTTTATAATTGAGTGAGTTTAAGTTTACGACAAATAAGAATAATTAATGTCCCATAAAACTTTCCCGTTTGTAATTAAATTCCGTTGTTGATTCTTTATGTTTTTGCATAAATAATACGTAATTTTATCGTCTAATTTTACCTCTTTATTTTATACATTCTAGTCGCATGGTTTACATTCGACCCTACACTCGCAGCCCATGGAGTACGCCTCACCAATGAAAATTGCACCGTCACGTCTGATTCCTATGAACCTCGAGTAGTTCTTGGGAGCGTAGGATTCGCCCGTGGAGTTCATTACTGGGAGTATGTAATTGACAAACATGATGCAAGCGCAGATCCTTCGTTTGGCGTGGCCAGACTGGAAGTCAACAAAGAGGAAATGCTTGGTAAGTGGAATAAAGTGTTTTTTTTAGAAATATTCGTATACAGTACATTCCTAACACTATCCCATGAATGAAGTATAATGGAATGAAAGGCCAAAACTCAAAAAGTTTTTACATTGTCATGTGTGTTAGGTATATCTACAAATAACTATACATAGCATACATCTCTAAATATATTGACTGCTGAGGAGACAGTAGTAGGTCGACGGACATTTTACATCCATGGGATATAATTGATGGATGTTTTATTGTAATCGCTGTTGTATCGTATAGCATACCAAAATGGGAATATTATTCGTACAGCTTAGGTACTTGCATTTATCGAGGCAGTTCATTAGTTGACTCATTTCGTCGAGCACTATCACATGATGTCCATTAATTTCATTGCTGTAATTGAGGCTACTACTTCACTACTCTCTACACTCGTGTATATAATAATGAAGATGATTGAAGACCTTCATCATTGCATAATATCATCCGCTAACAAAAGCTTTTTCTCTTCTGTTTCTGGCTCTCTCCTGTAATTATTAATACCAGAAGTTTTTAATAGTAAAGTCGTTAAAGACCTTAATGAAGTAATAATCGTTTCTACCTTTCCGCTCTCGCTTTCCATCCTTCTCTTTTGTGTTTTTCATTCTGAATCCCATAAACAAAGACATGAGTTGTAATGGATGAATAATAAAAAGAATGGATGATTATTATTCATTCATTGTGTTTGAGTAGTATATTTATTATTTGTGACCAGAAAACGATAACAGAGTTAGACCCTAATAAAAGGAAATATTAATAACCGTTAATGAATGATTCCACCCACGAAACTATGCTTTTGCTTGTAAATACCTACTTTACTGCCTTTTTTATCAACCACTGGAACTATTAGGAATGCACCTTTCGATTCCTTTGCCATTCTTCAGCTTCTGTTAATCTAAACATAATAGAAAATTCAGTGAGTTTATCGAGATTTTTATTTCTATACATTTTGCATACGCAGTGGTAGTTGTGTCTCAAGTCCACAACTTTTTTCCTACATAAATATCCACACCAGTTTTCACAAAAGTCAAAGAAAAAAGTATAGCGGTCAAGTAAAAAGTAACATGCAACGGTGATGATGGCACACACATCAGCTACAACAACATCATGTTAGTGGTCAATTTTTTTTGTTTTTTTATGTTTG
>JAANSP010002385.1:0-12924 GCA_036850745.1 Homidia socia | reverse complement strand
AAACAGTATTACGAAAAAAATATTTGCTTGTGTTTTCTGTTATGAATTACATGTAAGCGAACAAAAATTAATTGTTATACAAACGTTGTTATTTAATTACTATCTATATCATTCAGTGATAAAAAATGAGGGAAATAAAATCGATCAAGATTATTTAAAAAATCATTTTAACTCTATATTTGAAAAATATTTAACCGTTATTTCATGGACTACCATAAAATGCCTAATAAATGATGTTAAAATAAAACATAAAATGCATAAAAACGTATAATTTTCATATAGCATATTATTACATTCTATTCTGCTATTCTTGAAAACATCTTTGATGCGTGATAAATTTTGTTTTTGAAGCATTTCGGAAATTTCGTATAAAGATGTAACAAAAAGGTGATGTATATTTAAAAAAAATAAAAAGTCCTCACACGAAACGAATTATTGCAATTCTTATACCTTGAGTAAGATTGTAACGTTGTGAGTTTGTTTTTTCCCGCTCTTTTCGGCCTCCGTTTTATAATTTTAGCAAACGATCGAATAAATGCGACTATACAGTGTATCAGTCACAAATTTCAATGCTATGTCATCAGTCATGATCCATAAAACTCATCGTGTACCAAGTACCAATAATCAACGTGTCGGTGAACAAAAAACAAAGACGAAGATTTCACATTTTTATCACGAATGCTTACACTAGATTATGCTGGCGATACGACATGCTTTTTTGTTTGGCAGGTCTTCATTCTTAATGAACAGCTACAATGAATAAGCACAAATATTCTTTACTCTAGCATTGTAAAAAGTACTCCCGACCACGAATTCGGACACGCAACGGGTTGTTGTTTGTTGATCTACGTTTAGGGAGACGCGTAGTAGCATTTTTAATTACCTAGTTCATCATATCATCATGCTAGAGACCCAGATTAACAGTTAGTTTGTATTTCTTTCAATGAAATGTTTATCAAGTTATGAATATATGTGCGAATGTCCACGAATCTTTTATCGAGTTCATTTTTAGAAAGCAAAAAGTTGTCTGCAGTACCACAAATGAAATAAGCTATTTAAACTGTCTTGTGCAAGATGCTGTCAGTAATTAGATTAAAAACAGTTATTCCAGTGATAATATTCTTCTGTGCTGGTTTTTTGACCGAACACACACATTCGGATAGACCACCTTTTGTAAACCATAATCGGGAAATTGGGAGTAAATGGGCATATCTTTATCTACAATACGTTGATTCGACTGCAAGCGTAAGTAACATTTTTTTCAGCCATTTTTCACCATGAAATAAAGTTTAAAGCATAAAACTGTCATTGACTCAAAAAAGTGGTTACTTTTATAAAGTTATCAACAACGAGAAAACTTGAAAGTCCGACTCTTGCAACAACAACTAATAAAGCAACTACGACTACACGCATTCCAACTGTGTCACCGACAAAAGAGCCAGTGCATTTTATTAGGATACCAGAGGAAGCCGGTATTATTAATATTAAAACATAAAAATCGTTCATCTCTCCTCCATAAAACGTATTGAAATGAGTAAATGTATTTGTCTTTTAAACAAATTTAGGCTGTGGGATACCAAAATCTAAACCGTTACAAAATGGTTATGTTATTGGAGGGCAGATTGCTCATGCCGGGGAATTTCCGTGGTTTGCTTTTTTCATCCGTCCTTCAGATTTTTTAAAACGCCATTTATTTGTCTTTCAAAAACTGGCAAACAATTCCTAAATATATACCTGTTTTGAAAGATTTTGAACTATTTTTCCTAAAATATTTAAACATTTCTGTTTTTTCAATTCACAATGCTCCTTTTCACATAGGACATTGTTTGCAGTACTTTTTGAATAGTTAAATGTTTAATGTCAAATGGTGTAGTACATTGCGTTTATGAAATGGAAACATGTATATTTGCTTAGTAAAATCTACACTGTTTTTTTGCCGTACCTTTATGCTTTCTATGCGAAAAATATTGTACGTCATTTTTTCAAACAATCATGATTTAAAAAAAATATTTGTCTCTTTCAACAAGGTGGTAAAATAGTTCAATGTGGCGTGGTATATTAATTTGAGCTAACTATTATTGCAGAGAGAACAAATTTTGACTTCAATTTTCATTTTGCCCCAAAGGTTTGCTGCCATCACAAAGTACCAATACAACAAAAACCCTCGTTGGAAAGTTGTTTGTGGGGCGTCTTTAATAAATTCCAAATTTGCCGCTACTGCAGCGCATTGCCTGCATTCGTAATATTGAATATTAGCGTAAACTTTTATTTTTCTAATTAGGAGAAAACCAAGTTATACTGTGTTTATATTTAGGAGGTACAAGGATACACTGGAAGTAGTTTTCAACTTGAAGGATACTGCAAATATATCTCATACAGCATCTCCTGGGGAAGTCCGCAGAAAAATTGCCCGTTTCGTTATTCATCCTCAATACAATTCTCGAACACAACATGATGACATTGCCTTGATTCAGTTTGCAGAGCCGATTGATCTTCGTTCGGGAAAAGATTTTGGCACCAATTTGTTTACCAGAGAGTGCCAGGCTAACGTATGCATCGAAGAATGGAACATTTACCGGATTTGGTCATACAAATTATGGAAGTGCCTCTTCAGCACCAAAAGGTCTACTAGGATATTGATAAGACTCATTGTATTAGAACGTAAACTTGAAAAAACATGCTGAATTTCTTTCTATTTCCCAAATTTTCTCGCAGAGAATTCTCGATATTTGATGAAGGTACAAGTGCCAATTCTGAGTAATGCTCAATGTTTAAAAAGCAAGGTTCCAACCAAGAAGAATATTACGGATAATATGCTTTGTGCAGGAGACCATACAAGAGATGCTTGTATCGTAAGAGACTTTTAATCAATTATTTAATCCTTAAGTTANTTTTAATCAATTATTTAATCCTTAAGTTATACACAAACCGTGTGCAAATTAAATTTGTCGAAATTCCTTATAGAATGATTCAGGGGGACCCTTGATGGTAAATGAAAACGGAAGGACTGTTTTGGTTGGTATTGCATCCTGGGGTATTGGTTGCGCGCTTCCTGATTACCCAGGTGTATACACACGTGTTTCCCGTATGTGTTTCAATTTGAAATCAAATTATCTATCAGTATCTACATCATATCTCACCAAGCATTATTGTGTCACTACATTATGAAAACACTTCATTACAGAATATCTTCCTTGGATCAAAATGGCCTCTTCATCGTCCTGATCGAAAAGTGCTTGCTGTGAACTAAAAACCAAATAATATTTTTGCTTATACAGCTCGTCGATCAAAAACGGCCACTCCAATATTTTCTAATAACATATTGCAATTTATTCTTTATCATTAGTCGTTTTGAATGAGAATCAATGTTATTCCTTCCCAGCTACAACACACAGAGAAACACACAGACAAATTATAATAGCATTGAATACTTATTATTCACAATTCTGTACAAATACTATAATTTTCATAATCTTTCATGTATACATGTATTATACGATGATAAATACATTTCTTTTTTTAATTTATGTAATGATGAAAGTGACAATTTTAAAAACGCTGACAAATAAAAAAAATCTGTTATTATTACATTGCAATACACAACAGCAAGTGGTAAATTAATCAGAGTTGCTTTCTAAAGTTATTGCCCTGAGTTTAGATAGGCATTTGACACAAAAATATAATATACTTGCTTCAAGAACTCCTTTCTACGAAACACAAATACTTTCTTCTTTTTAAAGACTTTGCCACACAGTGTTCATTGCTTGTTTATATTTTTTAAAGACTACATAAAAGTAAACAACAGCTATTTTAAAGTCAAAGGTGCTGGAAAAGTGATTCAATTTGATGCTATTTTAACATTAGAGTTGATGAGGGTTTTGATGTTGGTATAATAATAATAAGCTATATAGCAAAAAATGATATTTGGATGAGGTAACCTTTTCCACTTACATTACTACTTGTACTCTACACATATACTTAAGCTAAATACTTACAAAAGACGCAACAATTTCTTGCACATTGAAATCATTTTAAGCTTAAAACAAAAAAAGTAATGATAATACAAACTATTTACACGTATTTGGCATCGAAAGATTTTACAGTTCAACTGATATGCAAAATAGTAATAACTACACTATTATTAATTAAATTGCTGAAACACTGGATATTAAATTAAAGATGTATTTTTACTACTATTTTCTACACAGGTACAAGTAAACCAAACCGACTTAAAAACATTCAAATCAATGCTGGAGAAGGACTTTTACAAAAATGCTGTTTTAGATTATCGGATGAATAGAAAGTTCAAATGAACAAAGAACTAAACTCAATGGGCCTTACACTTCACACACAAAAAACATTACGCTATACCTATTCAATTTTCTCCAAGAATTTCCAGAATATTTTGCATTGTTACTGGCCCTGTGCAAAACCAAACCACTGGTACAAAAATACAATTTATGATGAACAAGCCCTCTTACTATATAGCTTTAACATCAAAATTCATTCAAACTAGCGACATTTTAAATCTCAAACCGCCTACATCAACATGTTTAATACCTTAACCAAACATTCAAACGTAAGTCCTGGCTTCAAATCACTTTATTTTCAGACCAAAACTAAAACACTAGAAAGTTTTTTATGTCATCTTTTTACTTTATTTTAACCCTTAGTACTATGTATGCCTATGTGTTTTATTAAGGATTGTTTACTCGTGTAGTGATCGCTGTCGTGGCAAATAGTATAACCGTTTCTCGTTCTAATTTCGTTTTTTGTAACGTTTGCTATTTTTTCAAAACAAAATCTAATTCAGGATCAGGAAAAACACTGGATACTAAATATTCTAAATCGGTACTTTGATTAAAGTCTGTGGCTAAACTTTATACCGATCACATATTAACTTGGTATGAAATAACACTTTTTGCAATAAAAAATTTATAGATAAATGTGAAGGATGTACACGAATATGATGTTTACTATCGTAGTAGTATTAGTAGTAACAATTTGTTTTTGCTGTAACGTCTGCTGTACATTGGATAGGAGCAATATGCCTGACATTATCACACGGAAAAAGAAACTACATACCAAACTGTTATAGAGTACCTATAAAAGGACAAATCAATGATTATTAACGATACGAGTTTATTGGTTTTAGGTTGCTTGTTTGTATGGCTATTTATTCGACTTAATATTAAAGTAAGAGTTGTAGCTGACTTCCTTTGGTTGTCTTCATGTCATCTTTATTCACTGTTTATTTCACTGCTGGGTTTAAAGTTCTTTATGAATTCGATATTCCGTTCGTATAAAGAAAAGTATGTATGTAATCGTAGTTCGATATTCTTATGGTTATAAACTCAATAATAATATGTATATATTATACAAGTTTTGTATAACACTTTTATATATATTAAATGTACGATGGTGACAGTATATGTACTTAAAATGAACTTAACTGCGAATTTTAAATGTTTACACTCTAGTTTGTTTTGTATAGACGCAATAATTATAATAGTAATAATAAATTTTTAAGCTGGCTAATTAACATGTGGCTTAATTGGAATTTTTATGAACCACTTCCGTAAGATGCTTTCTATACGCTTCTTGATTTTTCCACATCTGTGCGGCTTTGGTATTTAAAGGGCTCTCGATGTTAGGTTCTGCAAACAGACGGGAACAAATGTAGCATTTAAAAGTAACATGATTATGATAATTAACACACATCAACATATCATGACAGTCATGACACTGATGACAGGTGTTTAATTTTTCGGCATCTTACCACTTAGGAGTGACTGAATAGAGATTAAAATTGTTCGGACATCCAAAAGGGCTGACCATTTGTCTTTTAAAATATCTAAGCAAATGTTCCCTGCTGTATCAACTAGGGGAGGACATTATTACATAAGTTAAAAAACCTTATTTCAGTGTAATTATATTTCAAATGAACCAGGGCTACAATATTTGTTTTAAGTTTACCGTTAGGGTGAAAGCACGGGGAAATAAATTTTACGGATGGTGGAGTGTAGGGATAACCACTGGGGAACTCCAAGGAGAGTTTAAATGTAAGTCCACTGAAAACCTATGGAAAAATACTTGTGTTTAGTACGATTTAGCCGGTGCGGACAAAATGTTTACCGTATTTAAAACAATGATCAGACAAAAAGTTCTTTACAGTCTCTTCTGGACCATGAATGGTGCCGATCCACTTAAAAATGTTGTCACCATCGGGGAAGGCTGATATTCCTTTGTCTCCCTTCATCTAATGTCAGTTAAAAAACAAATTTTCTTAATTGATGTGCTAATAATGTGGATTATTTTTTATAAAAAATGTTAAACGAATCGAAACTATTTTTAAAAAATTGTTTAGCTCATACCATCAATGTCATCAGTTCTGAGTGCAGTCTATGCGGAAAAAGGAAATACAAAAAAGCATTTGTTATAATCAAAATCAACACTATTAAATTTTGTTTGATCATTAAACAAAACAATAAGAGCTATAAAAATACTGTACCGGTTAGGATTTTCACGTACCTTTTACTTACTTGAGTGGGTATCCTTAGAACTACCTGACACTCCTTCATTAGTTTTACGACTTCCCCCAAACCCACTGCGAGGACTAACGTTCTGAGCCATTTTCTTTTAGTGGAATAAAATACACAATAAACATAAAAAATATTCCATATTTGAAGCTAATATCCAGTATTTTTACACTGTGGAGAATCACTAACCGTTTCCTTTTGTCTTCCTTCTAAGTTCCTTTGTATTAATCAGTCAATAATGATTTGCGCTAGAAAGTCCACACCCTTGTTCTTTTCACTTAAAATATTTCAGTCAGTTTCAGCACGTTGGACTTAGACTGGACCCCCATACAACACGGCACGGTTAAGGTTCTTCAGCTCAGTTTTGGTTTGCAACAAAACTTTATATAAAAAGGCTCACGGCTCCAGTGTTCTGTAACCAACAAAAACATTTATTTCAAAATTATACTTTGCAGGAGTACAAGGCACGATGACGTCGTTTCACGTCAACCTTTCACCACAAAGGCACATTCATTTTGCATTTAAAACATTTTACTATTAAACACCTTAGATTTCTATATTATTCGTCTTTCCCTGCTAAGTTTAATCCAGGTTTGGATTTACTTACCACAATAATGGGTCTACAAAAAACAGTCCGGGTCAACCAACAACACCAGCTGGTATGAATTTTCTTTTCTCGCAGAGAAACTCACTTCTTCCCTTCCCTCAAACTAAAACTCGTTTGCTTAGAAAATTATTTTGTCCCTTTCTCTCAGAAACTTCCCTTCGTCACCTCGTCCTCACTTCTTAGGCAACTCAACTCAATACTTTTTTTATTTATCTTTGAATCTACAGGGATGATGACAATAATATTCCAGAATGACCAATCTATCTTATATAATGTTTTTTTTTGTTCACTCACACGATTGGGATTGACGATATGCAGCAGCAGACCGAAGGAAAATCTGATTTTTTCCACATATACATAACCCAGATCACTAATTTATTTTTTCGTCGTGCACTTTTAATACCCTAAATATATGTCCACTGCTGCTGATACACGCACGGTAGAAGTAGTCGATAATCGTGTAATTATTAATAAATAGCTTTTTCTCTCTATCATGAATCATAACATAAAAACCATTACAATACTCAATATTTTAAACGTTTACATGTATATCCTTCTTACATTTATTTTTATTTTTTGATAATTTTTACGCGAGTAATAAGGCTGTTGTTGAGGATGTTAATAATAATAATAAAACTACTGATTTTAAGAAGATGAGGTTGATGATGGCCATTCCATCGATGATGATGATGATGTCTCTTCTCTCTCTTTCACATCTCCACTCTCTCATTCAATTCACATCTGTATTTTACCGTCGCCGTCGTCATCCGTACAATATTTCCTAGTATGCTTCTTATTATGGCTGGCTGGTGGTGATGCTAGCAGAAAGGTAACGAACAAATGTAAAACTCTAAAATATATCTACCACCACAACAGCCGTTCTCTTTGCTCATTTATCGTCAGAGTGTACTACACACAGTTTGAGAGAGTCCCAAGGTAAAATTCCTCTAAGTTCGTTCGTTACACCATTTTTTCGTTCATTGCCTGCAACATCAAACACAACACAACACAAAAGCTAAACACAGTTCACTCATTGCTGTTAAAAGATTTGCTTATCTTCATGGTGTTATATACACGCAGAGAACAGAGGGACGATAAGCATTGGGTATATGGAATGTAGAAAAAGGTTTTGCATGGGAAGAGATTGTGCGAGTGCGAGTTAAAAAGGAACAACAGCACTTGGCGTTTGCAGCACAGCGTATTTATGCATGTAGAATGTAGATATTGCCGTTTATGGTACAACTTGGCTGGTATATGGTTTGATGCTGGTTTTTTGTACAATTTGAATTTGAAAAGCAAAGGGAGCCCGTAGTAGCAACTAGCAAGTACAAAATGCAATCATACTATTTTGTCGTCAGAACCAGGATGCATTGGAAAGAATAAAAGAATGAGGATTCATTTGCAATATGAGTACGTTATAACGAGCAAACCAAAGCAGAGGACAGCTAACTCGAAAGGGAACACTTTCAGAGAAGCATAGTTAATAGTTTTTTGTGTACCATGATATTATGAAGAAGCGATTGGTAAAAAAGGTTGGTGACTGTTGGTTGAGCAGTGGAGTTGAGTTGACTCTGCTTAAGAGAGCTTGTAGCCGTTTTTTTATCAGAGTTATATTGTGTTGATTAGCTTTATGCAATGCAATGATCGATGGTAAAGTAAGCAATGTATGCCTATTGCCTATGCCTACTACTGCATTAACTGTCACTGTCATTAATGAAAGGTGAATGCGTGATACAAAAATGAATGTAGGGAGATATTCATTTCGTAATTTCGTATGTATTTTGGTGGAAAACGCAATAATAGGCATTTAATTCGGATGGTGATGGCAATGACATGATACATACTTTCAGTATGAACAAAACGCACTTTCTCTGATCAATGCTTAAACTTGTGTTGACTTTGTATAAAGAAGTTTAAAAATATCGTTTATGTTTTGCCACCATGTAAGTTTTACCTCATTCTTTGCGCTATACTTAGGTATTAGATTAGTATTTTGCCTTATGCTAATATGGTGCACTTTTTAAACATGTTACTATTTTCGATTCGGTTTTAGATTTTAGGATTTTAGATATAGATACACGCGTTGATTGTTATTAAGTTATTACAATGCAATAGAATTATCTATGTATACCATGTAGTATGAGAATAGGATGTGGTGAGTTCATCTACCTATTCAAGACAGTCGAGTGAACTTTTTAAATGCGTCGTGTATTGCGTAAGGTAAGTAAAAGTAAATACGTAATAGACGAGCAGAAGGTTGGATACCGACAAAGCAGAAGCAAAGCAATAAAGCGATGACGTTGTTTCGTCTTTGTCGTTGCAACGTATTTAGATATATAACATGAAATGGAAGCTTCTCTAAGAGAATTCAGATTTCTCAGATATGGAAAACCAATCTAGTTTACTTGGGTAAAATAATGCTATTTATTTTTTTAAAGAATTTAATGGTGGAAGAAACACTTGAGGAGAAAAAAATTATTCCTTTACTATACGGAGGGAGGCTGAAATGAAAAAGTTTAAGTTTTTTATACTTTTCTTGCTGATGGTCATCAGTTCTTGTCTTAAGTCTTTACGTGTTTCATTTTCTAAGTTGCTTTTAATTTTCATAATCAAACAATGAGAAGCAAGTTGACATTGGCATTTTGGCTAGTAGAAAGGAAGGACATTGCAATTTGCAAAGTAATAGCTTCTGTGTTGCTCTGGAACATTATGGGGCCTTTTGAGACGGTTTATCTTTAGCCTCGTTTTTGAGGTAGAATATTATTCTTTACTATATGGGGACTGAAATGAAAAAGCTGAAGTTGTTTTAAAACTTTTCTTGCTGATGGTCATCAGTTCTTGTCTAACGTGTTTCCTGTTCTATGTTGATTTTAATTTGTACAATCAAATCAAAAAAAGCAAGTTGACAGTGTCATTTTGGCATGTAGAAAGAAAGGAATTACATATTGCAATTTGCAAAGTAATGGCTTCTGGGTTGCTCTGGAACATTGAAGCATTATGGGGCCTTTTGAGACGGTTTATCTTTAGCCTCGGTTTATCTTTTCTAGTATTTTCTCTTTTATGCTAATTAGAAATAAGTAATTAGTTTACAATAAATAAGCAACTAATTAATTAGTTTCTCTATTGGGAGCAAATTTATCATATTTAAGACAATTGAGATTCAAATCTTTAGAACAACATGCATGCAATTTCTCAACTCTCAATTAAAACTAAAACTCTCATTCTACAGTGTCCGTAATACCGATCATCAGTCATGCCACTGGAACTTTGTAGCCTTGTAAACTATCCGAATTATCATCCATAGCGCGAACTGACCGTCAATTGAAGCAAAATGTCTCTGAATTCTACTAGGAATAGAGTGTCTATAGAAACCATTTTCTCAGGAACGTTCCTACAGGAAAATAGGACTCCTCCTCCAAGTTATCGGAAATCAACTAGACAACAGCCAGATCACCTTGAGCCCCCACCTGACCATCGACATGAACAAGGTGTAAATCATCATTTTGTTGGAGAAACTTTCTACTTGCTACTAATTTTTATGAAATGGACAGGAACATGTCCTTTGACTATTAAGAACTTTGGAAGGACTTATGGCGTTCCCACATTAAGCACAAGGCTTATTTGCAGTAGCTGTTTCATTGTTTGTCACAATTTGTGTATCAATTTATACTCTAAACAGAGGTTTTGACATATCTTGGCCATTTCGATTGTAAGCTAGAAATAATGTAAAATTTAACCTTGCAAAAACGTACAGCACCTAACAAACAATTATATTGCTACATTCCATGCATGCAAAAAATTATGCATGCGTCATGAATGTTTATCTAGATGGGAGCCATTGAAACCTCAAGAAATTTACGACTCATCCTCTGGAAGTCGACCACCTCCCAAATTTTTCATTGGGGTCACACTCGGTCTTCAGATCTTAATACCTGTTTCCACATTAATTTATGGCCATCTCGCCTTTTATCGCCTTACTGACTATTCTTACTTTCTAAATCGGTGGACCGAGTATTCAAAGCTTTTTGAGATATATTTTTCTCCATATTCCTATTCCATTGATTTTACTTTCCTGAGAAAATACAGGAATTGGTACGCGCTTGCTTTTTCTCCAGTCCTTGTATGCAGTTTCATACTTATTCCCTACATGTCAACAACCAAGGTACTTCAAATTTCGAACGGAAGCTCCTTTTTACTAAGTACAGCCATGACTCTTTTCTGGGTTGAGTTTGTGATGGGAATCAGAGTAGTTTTTAGCATCAAGGACTTTATGAATCTACACGTTATGGAAATTTCTTATGGGGAACTAAGAAAAGCAATTGAGGTTCAATATACTTTTCTGCAGGGGAAGGTGAATCGATTGCATGTTAGAAATTGGCTGAAGATGGTTGTATTTATAAGGGACCAACGATCATTAATAGAAAAGCATATGGGGCTTCAAACTAATTACATGTTGGTGGAAATTTTTGTTGTTACTTTACTTGTTCTTACTGCGTCAATTGTCGTCATTATGAATGAAATTAACGATTACTTTGGATGGGTCGCGACATACGTGTTAATTTCTGTCGCTTTTGTTTTCTTTTTGTTTTTCAAAGCACAATTAGCAGAAGGTATTTCAGACCAAGTAAGTTTCCGACACTTTCATGAATTTAATGAGAATTATTCTCAGAGACACATGAATTTATGCATGCGAAATAATATTTGGTAGGAGGAGTTGCTCGTCGAAAAAATTGTTGGAATGACTGGTTGTGAGGACTGCGAGACACGATTGGAAGTAACACCCATAAAACAAAACAAAACAAAAAATACAAACAAAATCAATTTAGAAATTGCAACTAGTACATAATTTCAGTAATTAAGTAATTATATACGCATGTAATAATGAAGTCACTTTTATCATTTTCAGATGAAGTCTTTATGCGATTTAATATTTCATGATCCCATCAAAATCACAATGGGATATGTATTCGTTCTTAATAAACGTCTTATACTGGCTGTAAGTTTCCATTATTATTTCAACTTAATTTTGTCTATTTGTAACAACAATGTATTATTAATATGGGAAATTAAAATGAACCATTTTGTTTTTAGTTTTGTAGCCAACTGGCAGCTTCGCTGGTTATTTTATTGCAGTTCGTCAATCATTAGCGTAGCTCCTAAAAACTGTAGAAAGGAGAAACCTCTTAAATGGCTAAATACACAAAACATTGTATTTTCATTTGCTAGCTTAGTCGGTGTTCATCGATTTATTGTTATCAACTATTATTTTTACCTAACCGTTTATTACATCAACTGTTCAGTCAAAGAAAGTTAAGCATACCATGTACATATGTACTATTTTACTAATTTATTACAAAACGTATATATTTTTATTACAATATTTATTATGCATTTAAGTTGTAAAGTACAGTAATGACATGGTAAATAAATAATTATTTGATCCCGCATTGCTTGTAAATGGTGAAAGTGGAAGACGTGATGATTTCGCAGTCATTCTGCATGGTTGGTCACGAATCCAACCGTGGTGCGTTTGTAGGGGCAGCATATACAGAAACGGAAGCCATTGATCCCTTTCTCAATGCCAAGTCCCGAATTCTCTGCCTGGCTTTCTCCTTCATTGACCCTTCCCCTCCCTCTGGAGATGACGCAAAGACGTTAGTTGCATCTTTTCTTGCGGAGCCGTAAAGATTGTTGAGCACCACATTGAAACCCTCTGCAGCTTTGTGGCAATTTTTTTGAAATCTTTTCACTCCAAAGCTCTCAATGGCCCTCCGAAAT
>JAANSP010002384.1:0-12928 GCA_036850745.1 Homidia socia | reverse complement strand
GAACAGGTTAGACAGCTTTCGAATCCCGACGTCGCGTTGCGATATGGCACTCTATTTTATTACGAATGGTGACGATGATGATATGAGTACTATTATTACGACGACTCCAAGTGATAATATTAGCTTGGAATGACTTGACAAACCATAATTTCACATGTGCATTCAGTCGGCAGTTTTGATGATGAGACAAGACGTTAATCTAAACAAAATTTTAAGAGTCAGAGACACACGTGTCAATTAAAGGAGTAAGTATTTGTATTCCTGTGTCACTGGGGAGTTGAGAGAATATTTAGCACTAGTCTAGACAAAGCATTTTATAGCTATTTTCGCTCTCATTAAACTAAACGGTACTTTCTTGATTTACTTTTATACACCAACAAAATGAAAGTTCCATTGGATTAAAATTAAAGTAGCGTAAAATAAAATACAAAGTGCGCATCACACTTCAAAACACTTTTCTTTTCAAGACAGAAAAATTTGGCCGTTACATTTGATTAGATATGATATGTGGACGTTGGTTCAGAAATATAATAAAACTTGAGATGTGTATATAAATAGTATAACGTGACTTGAGTACATTGACAGCTCTTAAAATTAATCCAGGAAATTCATTTCAGAGAAAGAAAACTTGTGAGTTGCGTATTTATTGTGTTTTTGACAGGTGTTGCTATTTTCCTGTTATTGTTATTTTAACAATACCGGACCGGAATAGACGCGGAACAGACAAATATTCAATATACCTTCCTATACAGGTGTAAGGAAGAGAAAAGTGTGCCGATTGAAGCTTAACTTCACACATGTACAAGATTTTTATGCATAATAATATGCGTAGTGGGTTACATATAAGTGCCGCCGCACTGTCTGGCCCTTTCGTTTGACTTTTACATGATACAGGAAAATATTGATGGTTCTTTCTATTGTTATTTTATTATTGCCATTGCAAGTCGTACACTTGTGGACCACACAAGTTACCGCAGTCTGACTCTTGAACTGAAATTGCTTACTAGACTTAAGAATATGATTGTATTGTATAGAGGAGGAGCAAATTCCATTACAAGAAATAATAAAAAGAAAAAAGCCTTTATTATTAATCCTGTTACAAATATATTGTTTCCTACATATATAGTCTGGTTGGTTAGAAATACTACGAATAATTTGTGTCACTCTCATTCACTATTATCATGCGATTGCAATGAAAAATGCATACATAAAAAGTATCCACTCGCATACTAAACCACATTTAACATTGTGCTTAGTTGTAATGGGTCTATGAGAGAAAGTTTCTGATCTAAACACTTATTTAATCTCCCTTTCAATTTGATCTGACCTAGATGTAATAATATTTCTTACAACCACCGTTATTAGCCACGGAGAAAAAGCTACATTAGCTATATATGTTTTCCTTTTTTAATAAGAAAGTAAACTTTAATCTTTAAAAATGAAATTATATCTCATTTTTTGAAAAAAATTTAAATGTAATGTAAAGCTTATAATGAAAACTAAAATGTACTAATTACTTTCATCAAATGATGTCGATTCAACGAGCTATTTTCCTTGTAAACTATGAAAGCGCAATAATGAGTGCGTGCAATCGCCAATGCAATGGAGAAAATGTCGAATTACTAGTCGTCTCTTCAGTAAAATAAACGCTTTCGTTAGTCGTCTTTGTTCAATCTACACTCTACCTACACGCACTCTTCTTTTCCTACAACCAATCTAATGAATCAGTGTGCCCCTCTTAGAGATGCGGGATTTAATGTAAAAAAATGGTTCTTCAGGTTCTTGTTATGTTTACCGTGTAATAACAACAGTGCATGTGCAGTTGATGTTGATAAGCATTTTAAACAGTGACATGTGACATGCATTAACTAATCAACTTATTTCGTTATTTATAGGTAACAGTCACAAGCGAGCAAAGATTTGAGTTGTTTTCAAGTAAACTAACAAATCCCCTTCAAAATGAGGTTGCGGTTGTTGGTAAATAACTTGATTTTCAGGCATGGAAAACATAGCTTCCAAAGTGCATTTCAAACCAGGCGTTTGCTTGGAACAAGTCATTGTCTACGGAATTTGGAATCGGCTAGTGGAGAAGGTTCTTCATCCAGTGGTTTCTTAAGGGAGGCTTATCACTGTAACCCGGAATGGAACAAACGGTTGGAGCAACCAATACTCCAAAGCGTTAGCAGTCTAGGTAAGATTTTTCAAACAATTAACAATGGATATTCAATTTTATTCTTTCACAACCGAAAAATGGTCTGACTACAACGTATAATTTTCGCCTCATATTGATTTGATTTTAGACGATTTTTTCTATGATATTGACAAGAGGTATCAAACAGATAAAGTAATCAGTGCTATTGATGTTGACTTGGTAAGTTGTTCCCCTCCAAATCTAATCCGACAGTTTTCATGTTGTGGCTTAAATTTTACCTTTGTTGTTTATCTCTTTTCACTTCCATTTTTTAAGTTTGCAAACAAAGTATCAGAGGAACATCTTGATGAACTTGAAGAACTGATACATAGACTGAGAAAATCACCAGCCACTGCTGATGCTTTGCCTTCCACAAGTTATGCTTTTATCAGGGCCTTACTTGACGCCGGTAAAGTTGATGACCTCATGCGGGTTTTAAATGATCGATGGAATTACGGTGTGTTTGTAGACTTTCATCTAGCAAACATATTGATGGATGAGTTTCTCAAGCAAGGAAATAACAGGGGTAAGTTTGAAAACTTATACAGATTGCATAGCGTTTTGACACAAATTTCGTGCTCGGATAAATGGGAACTATTCATTGAATTGAATTTTCAAATTGCAGATGCTGCAAAGGTAGCCAGTTTATTAATGTTGGAAGAAGATTTCGGTCCAGCTACTTCACAATACATGGCTCTGGTTTCATGTCTTACATATTTACAAAATCCAGCACCTGAACCTTGGGATACCAGCCCACCAAAGGAAGAATCAGAAGAAGAAGTAAGTTCAACTGAAATAGGATTTTGCTAAGCATATTCCATTTACTTTGATATGATATTCTTTACCTTAATTGATAATGCAACGAAATAATTATTATGTTTCTAAAATGTACTTAGGTCAAAGTGAGATTGAGATATATCAGGAATCCCTATTTTGATGACCATTTTGATCTAACACACCCCAATCATCTGATCGGAAAAACCTTATATCTTCTTGGTAATCACCTCAACGTAGATGAAATTCTCAGTACTTCGGTTAGATTATTGGGACTAGCATTACACGGAAAGTGGAACAAAGTGGAAGCACTACTGCTAGAATGTATCAATAAGAAAACAGTGGCTGAAGAAGTAGTAAGTAAAGTAAATATAGCAGATGATGCAAAATTAAACTGTTCTGGAATGACTAAAATCATCATGATACTTTGTTTTATTACTAGATTACTAAAGTATCGGAACTCTGTGACGCAGCCTCTGCCGAAATTGAAGCATCACCCAATAAAACTCTGACAAAACCAAAGGTGCACCAGTTTCCTGGTGTTAATCTTGACGAAAAGAATTTATCTGACATGTGGAAACAGCTTGATTACCCTGAACAGGAGCGTCATGTGCCAAAGGTGAAAGCTCTCCTTGCTTCCGGTAAAATATCTATTTCCAAGGATCTCAGCTTAATTGAAAAAGCAAAAGAACTGTTGTCCTCGGCTCTGTCGGAACGAGAAGAAAAGGAGATTCAGGAACAGCTTAAGGCCTATGAGGAGTGGAACGAAAGAAGGATTGTGGAACTAGACAATCAGATGAAGAGGTTTAGGAAACATGAAGTGACCGAAAGTATAGAAGCAAGAAAGAAAGAGTTGCAAGAGAAGGAGGAAGTCATTTTCTTCTTTGACAATGAAGAGGAATGGATGATGAGGTATGAGGAAACATTATTTACATGTTAAGTTTCATGCTACAAAATTTTATTTTGTTAGCCTGCTCACATTTACCATGATTGTTTTTATTGAAGATTACCCCCGGATGAACAACAGGGATACAAGTTGTCCACCGACTATGTTCCAAGGAGTTGGACAAAATTTGTTAGGAGTGTTCCACCAAAGAAAGAGAGAAAGAAAAAGAAGAAAGTTTAAAGTAGAAAATGTTAGAATTTAGTTTAATGAATAATGTGTGTATTCTATTCAATTAAATGATCATTGTAACATTTTGTATGATATCGCGAGTTTCTGAAAACAGCGACTATTAAACGTAGAATTTGTAGTGTATTTTACAGTCAAAGTCATTTATTAACTTATTCGTCATATTCAAAATTTTCATTATTAAATCAAATAAACGTTACCTTTAAACGTAATTCAGAAAGGAACACAATGAATTAACATTACACAAATATCAAATTATTGCTAAACATATACCACTTGCCAAAACCTGGAATAACAAGCGTTTCTGTTTTTTATCAATGTGTATACATGTGTTCTTAAATCGACATACTTCACTTAACATTTTGCTGATTTTTTCGTCATTAAATCGTCTTAAAGTCATCAAAATAGATTTATGACGTGTTTATATTTAAATTAAATTATGTACCTACTATGTTTGTGTTATTCAGACCTTGGATCTTTAAAAACGAAACGCTGGTTTTGCAGATCCTTTTGCTGAGCAGTTACTGTTGGACTTTTTGAGTCCTGTATTTATTTTAATGACACGCCCATTGTTTTGTCCCAACGCTGGTCGGAAGGGCCGGGAAGGTACGGCATTTCCTTCTCTAGAAGCTGGTAACGAAGAACTCAGGTTAAGTTTGCTCGTCTTTTGAACGACCGGTGCAGGTTTGATTTGTTTGATTGGCTTGATCTTACACTGGCTCTTGTTGGCTTCTTGTGCTTTAATTGACCTTTTGGCAAAAAATAGAGAAATTCAAACATGAAAATGCTCAAACTCAGTGTTTTGTTCAGTTTTACCCAATTATATAAAAAATTTCATAAAAACATACTTTCTTCCAACTGATTCTAAAGACTCTGTGGACGCTGATTTCAAAGTGTGGAGCTTCATTAGAACACGACTGCAATTTTCATAAAAAAATTTAATAATTATTAAATTATTATTAATTAAGTAATATTAAACATGAAGATTTGTTCGCTTAAGTAATCATTTCTTACTTTCGAAGGGGAGCTGTGGGAGCCGCATAAATTTTGAGACAAGATGGCATTCATAAAAACATACTTTCTTCCAACTGATTCTAAAGACTCTGTGGACGCTGATTTCAAAGTGTGGAGCTTCATTAGAACCCGACTGCAATTTTCATTAAAAAAATTAAATAATTTCCTAAATTTATTAAACATGAAGATTTGATCGCTTAAGTAATAATTTCTTACTTTCGAAGGGGAGCTGTGGGAGCCGCATAAATTTTGAGACAAGATGGCATGGCTTCTTCCTCTGAAATTTGCTTGATTAAATTTCCACACGACCCCATGCTAGTTCGGTTGGTCCTCTGGACAGGGAGGCTTAACTCGTTTCCACTTTCCACCATTAGCTCATGATAGATGGCCAGTTTCCTTTTTACGTTAGCACCAGAGGGTCCCGGTCCTGGTGTACCAAACTTTTTTGGCGTTTGCTGCTGAGAACTCCTCTTTGGTGAGATGTTACACTGCATTTTCAAAGCTGCCAATTCTTTCTTTAACATGTCGTGTGCCTCACACTTCTTTAGAAGCGCTAGCGCTGTCTTATCCAGTTGAGAACGTAGAGACGCCAGATCCTTGGTTAAGGATTCGTAAATGAAGCTTTTGCCTTTATAACCTTGAATTTCCTCCTTAAGTCGTCCGACTTCATTCTCCAAGTTGTGCACTTTGAATTGTAGCTTGAAATTCAGTGAATGCAGTATTTCTTCTGACGTGGCACGCCTGGAATATGGTTTTGGAGACCTCATGGGACTGACGCAAACTGGTAGAAGTGCTGAAAATTAGATTAATAGAGGTCAATTTTATTTTAACCACTAGATAAGCTTAATTATCCTCCCTCAACAAACATGTTACAAGCTATGCTATTAGTATACATTTTACCATTTAAATTTTCCATTGGGGCAAGCGTTGATAATTTTTTGATGATGATGAACAAAAAATTAATGGTACTCGAAGCAGTAAAGAGAAATTATAGATTTAAGATCCGGCTTTATTAGTTTGTTTAAAAATAATTTAGATCTGTAAAATGTATTCTCGTCCAGTGATTTCAATCCAGTGAACCGTCTCTTCTTGAGAACAGGAACAATAAAATTGAGTCTAGCTCTAGCTGGATAAATAATACAATGTTGTAAAAAAGGTACTTCTACTTCTTAGTGCATGTTGTGTTATCTTTCATTGCATGGTCATCATCGGCATTATGTAGATTTGCATTTTTACTAATATTAAAATTAAAGTAAAGTACCCATGCATGCAAAGCTTCGGATGGGAGATAGGTAAAATAGGTCATTCATAAATGCTTCGTTTACAAAATGGAATGAAATCAATGACTGAATTGGAAAGAATGTCTAAATAGGTATGTAGGTGATAGCGCAGTACAGAGAGCCAATCGATTCACTTTTTTAAGCTTTTCACATTCATTTCACGCTTGTATTTTTAAAGTTTTTTTTACCGAAAACATGACCAAAGTAATTTAATGGCCATTGAAAATTATTTCGACGCTTCCTTTTAAGCCCCTTGTATTTCGTAATATTTTATAGTAAGCTTATCTACTTGCATCATCATCAAATCAATGTGAATTTATTTTATGTTTCTTGAAAATATTAGATATTTTCTTAACGTAAAAATAACGTTTTATTTCCTGGAATGCTAACTGACATCAGGATTATCCGCACCGGCCTTCACCGCCAGTCACCAGGCACTGCATATTCTTCGGGTATTGGAAATACAAGTTGCGGGCCAACATTCAACCGTGTATCAGAGGTCTCTGGACGTGTAACTCCATTGAAAGTCACGAACGTTGACGATTGTAACTACATTTATGATAAGAAAATATATACCTAATTTTATAAATAGCTGATGGATGATTCAAATTTCATCTTTGCTGCATGCATGATACTCACTTATCATTTAAATTTATGCAAATAAATGAGGCTTGATTTTACCAGTGTTTCTTCCGTTGCTTTTGTTCTTCTATACCAATGGTTGAAGAGGAAAACGGCGGATAAAAAAACGAGGGTAATGGATGTAATCAATTGGTTTAAGTACAACACAGCAAAAGTTAGTGAGAAATAGCTTTCACAAATTGTCTGCAACAAGAAACTATAGACATGATTTTGGTTTGATGTGGCGAAACGATCAAATGATTGATACGTATGCATAATATTTGTCTTAGAATGCTGTGTACCACAAAAAAAATTCTTCTTACATATAAAAAGCTTATAAAAATCACGTAGTAAAGTTGTTCTCTCCTTCTGGTGGATGGAAATTCATAAAGTGTGAATTGTTCAGTCACAAAAAGTAATATGTGAAATCCACTAAAAATGAAATAAAGAAATAGATAACTTGAAATGCATATCATTAATAAAGTTAATGTATTATCGACGATGAAAACGTTCCCCAATAGATATTTACGTTGATTTTAATATTTTGAATTTTTTTTACCAAACAAGCAATAAATCATACGTTTCGAACTCATAAATAGACTCCCGAACAACAGCTACGAAAGGAAGAATCAAGGTTAAAAGATTTACGCAGAGTAATTGAACGACTCGTATGACCCACAATGTGTTGAAAGGCAGGCCAAAAACGACTATATTGTTGACCCACAATTTTCGCAAATCCTCATTGTAGTCTTGGAATAGGTTTATTGCAGCTAGTGTTTCACCGTCGAATAAAAGGTCGGTTGGTACAATATATCGTGACTCTTTGTGAGTTCTACGAAGGACATAGGTAGACGGTGGCGGCAAACTAATGTTTTGATTATGGTCTGCTGTAACTGTCGTACTGTTTGAGGATGAACTTGCATCCTCGTGGTGGTCGTCTGAATGAATCTTTATCATAATGATACATAGTTTTCCCACGATTTAGTTTTCACTAAATTGTCTAACATCCTCCGAGAATAATGATCAGTTATTTAAGTGCAATATCAACATCATTTCGCTTGCAACTTGGACTCAATCGAATTTCTTTTCCTTAGCTACTTTTCTTAGAATGTATGTAACGTAACGGGGGCAGACACCTTTCAATGCTTCATGCTCATGCACTTGTGACCAAACTAATTAAACTAATTATAGTGCTCATCATGCGTAAGATACCTGCAACGGATATTTGTAAACCGTACCTACTTTTATGCGTGTGACAATTTTTGAGCAACAATAATAACTAGTCAATAACATTTAACTTTATTTTTAAATCCATTATAAAATGCTCACATAGTATTTTTAGCATTTAATTACTACTAGAGCATCATGATTGGAAGTGACAATACAAACTTATACTTAGGTATTACTATTTGATTATCTTACATTTTATTGATCAGTAAGAAATATGATTGATTTGTGTGCGCTCTTGTCCTTGTCCTCTGTAATATTATTTGGCATGTCATTCGTAAACTTGTTTCAAATCACATACATAGCTGTGAAAAACCAATCTCTGGAAGTAACGGGAAATCGCCGACCAACCAAAACGCTTCGAAGCTCAAACATAATCATCTAGTAATCAAATTAAACGGTAAATTGCAGCTAGTCGCTCACAAGTAGATATAGAATTGTTACTCGAGACAGTCAAAACAAATAAAAAATTCAGTTATGCATCTTACTATTACGAAAAGTTCTGATACGGCCAATACTGCCAATGAAGAAATGACCTCGTCCAAAATATTGTCAGTAGGAAATTTTTCTAAACCGAAATTAGTCAAACTAGAGGTTGATTTTGAATGCAGGAATTGATGGATAGCAATTATTCCGGTGATGATTATAGCTGTTCCTATCATTACAACATCTTTCATATCGTACTAAAAATTGTGTAAGTAAAATTTTCGCACAACGATTTATCAACAAATTCATTCACAACAATTGTAAAAATCATAAAAATTATGTTTTTACCGAAACAAAAGATCCAACGACAATGAAAAAGAGATAAGTTCCAAGAATACAGTACAAGATGTAGCGAGCAACGATCAAGTGACCATCAAGCCAGCCACAGCCATTCGAAGTCAAAACAGACTGCAAAAAGTTGCACGCTGCAATTGTCTAAAATTATTTAGCATTAAACCATATACAATACATACCTGAATTTAAATGTATTTTTGAAGGGTTGGGAAAAATGATAGAAGATGTACAACAATAAAGCAAGCTCACTTCAAATATGAATAAGTATACGAATATGAAACAATATCGGTTCCGGCAATTACTCATTATTCGAATCAGCATTTTGATAAGGAAATAGACAAGTCTATGTAAAAAAAATTAAACATTAACAAATAAACATTTTTTAATTCATTAATTTATTTTTGCTTTATTTTTGCTAACCCGGAAATATAATGGTATTTGTGATAGCTTTCATAGTGAATATGTAGCCTAAAAATTTAAAATTAGAGCAATTATTATTAACTACAGCAGATTGTATTGAGCACCATTAAAAACTGGATTGGCAACATAACTTTTGACTTACACATTAGTTATTTCAACAGCTTTCAGCCATCCCAGTATCACAAGTGTTTTCAGGACCAAAACCATAAAAACTTTTTGAATAAAAGCTGTCTGCGCAGGATTNACATAACTTTTGACTTACACATTAGTTATTTCAACAGCTTTCAGCCATCCCAGTATCACAAGTGTTTTCAGGACCAAAACCATAAAAACTTTTTGAATAAAAGCTGTCTGCGCAGGATTATCGCCATCTTTTAATTCGCGTTGTACAGGATATTGATGTGTTTTAAAACAAATCTACATTAAATGTTTTTTGTTTAGTTTTTATTTGTAAAAAAATGTTTTTTACATTTCGTGTTGGTAGTGACTTACACAAAATCCAGAATGGCCGGTCGACTTATCTGTAATGACCTCCTTATCAAAATATAAGGGAGTGGAACTATATACTGTTTGCATTTCGCTTGTTTCTTCTTTATTGCACTCTTCTTTTTTATTTGTAAAAAAATATTTTTACATTTCGTGTGGGTAGGCCCTTACACAAAATCCAGAATGGCCGGTCGACTTATCTGTTATGACCTCCTTATCAAAATATAAGGGAGTGGAACTATATACTGTTTGCATTTCGCTTGTTTCTTCTTTATTGCACTCTTCTACAAGTTCAAAATAAATTTAACTACAGCAGAGTTTCTAACCACACAATAATTAGAAAGTACCAGTCGTACCAATAGTCCCAGTTTGAGGAACATCAATTTGCCCCATAGAGCTTTTTACCGTCACTATAATCCACACGCACCATGTCAATCATGTCATAGGTATCATCGAAAATGGCGTCGATGGCATCAATACTTTTATCCAATTGTTCTAAATCATGTGTACATATTTTTATGCATTTTTTGTATATTCATTAATTTTTTAAAAGCTCGAGAATTCTGACAAAATTTCAGTCGCATATTTACGTTCCGCATACCATTTTCACTCTTCAATGATGATGGAATGCTCGATAATGTTCGAATGCTTGATAATGCTCCTATTGACTCCAATGAGGCAGTTTTCTCCCCTCCACAATCCACAAAAACTTCAGTGTGAGCTGGAAGCGCACTTTTAGCAGTAGTAGTAGCTATAGGCTCATTTATTTGTTCCTGCACTTGAGGAAGGGGACTGTCCCTTTGTTCCTTGTTGCGGCATTGATGCTTCTTCTGTGTACGTCGTTTTCCTCTCGAATATTCGAGAAGCGCTTCTATTATAATACGAGAAGGAGTTTCCCGACCGGACATCTTTTTCACTTTCTGTGTGTTACTTTAAATTATTTAAAAAGTTTACTTGGAATTTGCAACAACTAGTGCAATGAATGAATGCAAACCATAATACTATGAAAATAACGCAAGTAAAAATAACATTTATAATACGAGAAGGAGTTTCCCGACCGGACATCTTTTTCACTTTCTGTGTGTTTCTTTAAATTATTTAAAAAGTTTACTTGGAATTTGCAACAATTAGTGCAATGAATGAATGCAAACCTTAAAACTTTGCAAATAACGCAAGTAAAAATAACATGAATTTGTAAATAGCATCAAAGATGAGAGAGTAACTCGGGATACGTTTATTGGTGATAAGTTTTTTTGATAAGTTATGGCTGATGACTATGTAACCAACTTGTAACCAATGCTGAAAGACTACCTCATTTTCATAAACAAGAAGACAATAATACCAGGTTCATGTTCTTGAGAGATAGTCCTTGTGACTCACTGTAGTGTTTTATTTCAATTTATGCAAATTCTGTATGCATAAATCTGCAGTTATTATTTTTTTACAAAATTAAAACCTCATCATTACTAAATGTACATAGCCGCAATGTGCCAACGTCGTGCTGATACGTTGAAACATAGACCAAAAAGGATCCTTTGTATCTCAAACAGTGTTATCTGTGTGGAAAAATAATAAGCCAATATTTTCTACCCGATTTATAAGAGATGTAAGTAATATACCTTCAAATCTAGTACATTTTACCTGTACAGCCATTTGAGTCAGAACCAAACATGGAAGCCAAACGTTTAAAACGAAATCCCAGTAAGTTGTGTGCCTGATTTCAAATTGTTTCAGAAAAATGAAAATAACCGAGCTGAGGAATGTAAGGGTACTTGCAGCTACGTTTGTGTTGAAATTCATCACAGATTCCTAAAGAGTTCATATCATGCTTTATGTACGTATTTCGACATATTAAAAAAGAATAAGTTTATCAACAGATATTAACAGCAGGCATTTATACCCTCAACAGATATGGCACAAAACTGAGCATCAAAAAAGTTAGAAAGATTGTAGACTCAACCAGCAGAACAAGAATGGAACCATACATTGTAGCAACGGATGCACTCATCGATGCAATGAATATTGTCTATATAAAAGTAAAAGAATATCTTATAGCATGCTTTAATTTTCAATGAGTTAAAAGTTGTATTTTTTCACTAATCAGAGTTCATTACCAAAATGGTCATCATAATAATGGAAGCAGGCAATGGCCAGCGAGATCTATATCCCAATCCATATCTTATACAGAGCAAGCATGAAATGAAGATCCCACTGCACCAACAAAATCAAGCAAAGCTTAAAATCTTAGTGAAGTAAATTAAATAAAATGTTTACCAATTATTATTTTTTCTCTTTTGTGTTTTTATTTATTTCTTACTATGCAAAATATACCCAGTCTTGGTACTTGACAAAAAAGTCAAGTGTTTGGGATCTGAAAAAAATAGCAGCAGAAAATATGTTTAGCTTAAAAAGAAGAAGTAATGTTTCATAATAATTGTACACACGTGTAGTGCGAATCAGGCTGTACCTATTTGAAAATGATAAAAGTACGATTATGTTGATAAGAAATAACTGAGCTGCTTTAGCCAACAGAATTTTTGCAAAGAAGACAGCTTGTAAACTGCGTCGTGTGGCAAGGTCCTTTGACACTTTATATTGTGGAACCGTACATGGAAGCTATTTAAATAATCATGAATATGTCAAGTTATTGTTTTCGGATAAAGAGCAAGTATTTTGTAAAAAATACAATAATTGTGTGGTACCCAGGTATTCCGCCTTCGATCATTATCCACTAATTTCCTCCTTTTATATCGCCTTTCAATTGGTTTTTTCCTTTGCTCCTCGCCACCAGGTATTTGAATGTTACTTTCCGTTCTGTTCTGTTGAATTTCATCAACAGCAACAGGATCTACTATCGTCAGAGAGCGTCCAATATTCATCTTGTGGGACGTTGATGATTTTTCTGGTTGCTCTTCAAATACGTACACGGAATCATGTGAAGAGTGACCCCAACGTGAATGTGAGTTTGAAGGATATTCATCTTGATTCATATTTCTTGTGTTG